>SKCR01045072.1:0-75563 GCA_019454045.1 Zanthoxylum bungeanum
TCCAAAATATTAATTAACTTAATTAATCATAAACTAATAATTCATGCTTAACATAAAATCAAGCCAAAACACATCATTGCATGCTTGAGACATATTGAAGCCTAAGATCATCATTTCATGCTCAACATGCACTTTGATTTTAACATGAACATTATAGAGATTGATTCTAATCATATTAAACCAACTATCATCATTTAAACATGCATCCAAACACATTATTTCATGTTTCAAAAAACAAAAACTGCAGTGCATAAACCAGTGAAGTTTCGGCCATGCTAACAATTTTTTACTTTTTGTTGCTTTTGATTTATTTGAAATCTAATCATCATGCATAACTCTAAGTTATCATTTTTAAACATACTCAAAGCATCAATTTCAAAAAATCATGCTCAAAATCAAAAGGCCCCAAATTTTTAGGTTCAAGAACCCTAAAATTATCATGCTTAAATTAGGCTCATGATACCATTGTTGGTGTTCCAAGAACAATATAGGATCTAATAAGCATGCATAATAAAATATTTGATCATTATAGGTGCGGAATATACTTACAATGAGTTTTAGAGCTTTTAAAATTTTGAGATCCAAGATCTCCAAGATCCAAGCTTTAGGATGATTCCAAGCTATTGAGGAGTTTCCCTATCACCTTTGTTCACTTCCAAAGTGCTAGCTTTTGTTGATTTGAAAAACAATCAAAGAGAGGAGGAGGATGTATATTTCGGCCAAGCAAGCTCCTTAGGGTTTTTGTGTTTTGGTTTGTATCAAGTGTTCACACAATTGGAATACCTTTTGTTATTACCAAAAGGTTGAAACCATTTCACCTTTTACCCAAAACAAGGTAGAGATGGTAAATGGTTTTCATTAAGGCAAAACAAGGTGGTTGTGTGGTGGGAACACCTAACCACACTTTGGGCTCCAAATATTGAATGCGAAATTCAAATATCTCTACGGGCATTTGACGCGGCTCGTTTCCGTTTAATCCGATTAAATGATCCTTCGTCGCTAAATAATTAAATCCAATTTAATTAAATAACGATGCCTCACAAATATTTCGAACGTCGTTCATGAACTAATTCTAATTAATTCGTTCGTTCGCATTAAAGTCCGACTTTAATCTCGTAATGAAATCCAATCCATTTTAATATATCCGATATATTAATTTTAGCCCATTTGAATAAATTAAATAGAAAAATCAAATTTAACTATTAATTTATTTTACCGATTAATTCCAAATTAATCGCGTTCTTTCGCCACTGACACTTTTAATCCCAGATTAAATAAAGCCCATATTAATCCCAGATTAATTTTCTCTCTCTTAATTAATCCCAGATTAATTCTAATTTAAGTCAACTGTCATCGGTGAATCCTTCGGAAGCGACCCAAGAGATCTCTGGATATGTTGGCAGTAAATCCGGTTATCGGACTATCCGATAAAGTGAGTACCTCGTACTACGTGCTTACGGATTTACAAGACATGGTTGGCTTCTAGCAAAGCACCGTGCCTACCAATTCTCCAGAATATTCTTACTGGAATATATAATCTATGTCAGACGTAGAATACCTAGTATCTCGTATTTCGATCCAGTATCAGATGTCACGTGCTAGGCCTGGGGCTGGAAGTAGTGTCTGCCTCGTACGAAGCACATATCGGATATCAAACAACTAGTCTCTTTGAATCGGATAATCATGACCTTGTCACATTATCCGATGGTTGCAACACAATAGAGAACGAGTTATGAATCCCTGCGTGATCATCATCTCCATATGTCTGGAGTGATACTTCCATCTTGACATCACATCCAATACACTATGATTCTCGATAAACCCAATAGAGGCGTACACAGAACCTGTTAAAGCCCTGGATGACCAAAACCAAAGTTTACCGATTGTCGCAAGTATTAGCGCTGTAAGTCTCAGGTTAAGACCAAATACATTTACCCTGACGCGGACTCCCATAGACACATATACATACTACCAATGGGATTCCGCGGGGTTTATCCAGAGCGAAGCTATTTTCCGTACCATCGGTAAAACACATCCTCCTATCGCACTTGCATAAGTATCCTATACTTAAACATATGAGAACTATACCGTTATGCCCTCACAACGCGCACAAGTGCAATACTAGTCTATTCCGCATTATCGATGTCCAGTCTCGATAATACTACGACTAGGGATATTTAATGATTAAACCTTTATGGATTGATACTGTCTCATATCATCTCAATCTGGAACTAATCATATGGACTTTTACCATTTATATATCATAGTAAATAAATTACGAAATGATAAAGGCAATTTCAATATTACATAGTCAATTTGTACAAAAACACAATGTCTTTTACAAACAGTGACGTTATGGGTCATAATTGTCTAACATATAGGATGGAAACCTATACGTAAATTCTGTAGCCGAATCCAAATGGGCAGTAGTGCAGTCTGTACTTGAGAGACAACTCCACATACCACTTGAGTAAACATCACATATTTTTTGCTTTATTTTATCTTGTGTATTTATTATCAATATTTTATATTTCGCCATTTATTTTTTGTATGTTATTTGTTTATGTATTGATGATATAGTGCACATGGGAAAATCAAGTTAGATTAAAGGTCTTCCATTTTGAGGGATAAAAAGCCTAAGGGCTACCTTTGCCACGATATTTTGCTGCGCCGGACGAAGTTGTTTGATTGAATGTGAGATATGTTCAATCGAGCATACGAAGTCCTATATTGTTGTCTTTATTTTATATGCATTGTATTGTCATGCGCATGGGCAAATCAAGTTGGATTAAAGGTCCTCCGTTTTGAGGGATGAAAAGCCTAAGGTCTACCTTTGCCACGACGTTTTAGCGCGCCGGACGAAGTGTGTTTGATTGAATGTGAGATATGTTCAATCGAGCATACGAAGTCCTATATTGTTGTCTTTATTTTGTATGCATTGTAATGTCATGCGCATGGGCTTATTATGTTGGTCTAAAGGTTCTCTTTTTGAGAGAAGAAAAGTATAAAAGGCTACTGTGGACAACAGGACCTGACGACGCTGTTCTGTTCTAGGCTCGCCGCCTAGTTGGGACGTATGAAATAACATGGAGTCGCTACCCGGTGTGAACCGGGACAAAGATTTAAGGCCGCACTCACCCCTCGCGAGGGAAGGCCTCAAACCGTTGGGTTCGGAATGGTCCCTTACTTATGCCACTTGTGATGATATAATTTGTGCAATAAATCAACCAAGCCTAAACAATATATTTCCAAGGATAATTTACTCCTAAGTTCGCATACATAAAATAAACCATTATAACGACAATATCATAGAATAATCCCATGGCATACCTCAATTATATAATGCGGAAAATAAAGAACAAAACTAAACATGATGCAAATTCCCAACGCAAAAGAAATGACTAATCATGCTTGAATGCCATCTCATGAACACATCAAATAAATAACATGCGGAATTCAAGTAACGAATGACAAACAAATCAAAATATCGTAAAACAACATATGCGCCGTTTACTCAAGTGGTACGTGGAGTTGTATCCCGAGTGCAGATCATACTACCGTCCATTCGGAATCGGCTATGAAATTTACGTCCGGGTTTCCATCCTATATACCACGAGAGGCGACACATTTTTCATTTTATTCAAGGGCCACAACATACATCATTTTACAATACATGCATATTTATCTACTCAAGGGCCACAACATGCATCATTTCATAATACATGCATTTACTATCTATTCAAGGGCCACAATCATGCATCATACATTATTTTATCTAACCAAGGGCCACAACACGCATTACTATATAAGAATCATGCAAACGAATCTCAATAAATAATAAAAATAACACCGAAACTGGAGGTGAAAAATATCCTCAGGTCTAACCTTTTTATCGGCTCTCGGACTTGTGTTTCACGACCGTCGGAAGGGCTATCACTCCGCAACTCTTTCGGTTCACTGGTTTAACATCTTCGCTCGCTGTTTTACTGTTTTCCTCGCTGTTTTGGCTTCGTTTCGCTGCTGTTTTCTTGATGTATTTTTAGGTCACTGTTTCAGGTCTACAGGGGTACTGTTTTGGGTGTTTAGGTTGATTTTGGGCTATTGTTTGCGGCAGTTTCTGAGGTTTATTCAGGGATTATTTTGGGCTGTTTTATGGACAGTATTCGGTGGTTAAATGGGCTGTGTTCTCAGTGCAATTTTCAGTGTTTAGGCAGTGCAGTTTTTGGCAGTTTAATGGGGCAGTTAGTTGCGTTTAATTTGAGTGGGTGAAGGGCTGTGAGGGTTAGTTGCTTGCGTGAGGTTTGTATGTGGCTGAGTGGCTAGCTGTGAACGTGTTGGCTTACGTGAGGTGAGGCAGGGCTGTGAGGGCTTGTGGCTTTAGGGGAATGTGGCGTGAGTGGGCCGTGAGGGCTGCTTTGAGGCTGACTACGTGTTATTGTGGGGTTAGCAACGTGAGTGGGGGGGCTTTGTGGCTAGTGGTGTTTGTGGACAAGGGCTGGTGACGTGAAGTTGAGGTTGGTCAGGGGGTGATGATGCGCTGAAGGGTTGCTAATGGCGTGGTGAAGGCAGGTAATGTGGGGCTTTTGAGGTGTGGCATGGAGTCAGTGAATGGGCTGATCGTGAATGTGCATGAAGGATACGTGCATTGATCAAAAGGGTAGGCTAGTGTGAGGCTGGTGAAGACTGTTTGTGGCATTCATAGCGAAGGCTATTTGCGTGAAGGTTTCGGTCCAGGCAGGGGCGTGTTGAGGGTCTTATTCATTAGGTTTTGATCATGCGTTGAGATTGGCTGGGGTTATTTGAGGTGTGGTTCTTCAGCTGTTTGATGAGGGGAACTACTAGGTTTGAGCTGCTGTGTGTGTTGGCCAATTGAGGGTGGCTGCCGAGAGAGTCATTAGGGTTTATCTTTTTATTTGTTATCGTGGCCGAGATAGAAAAGGTTGAAGGCTCCTAGGGTTCAAGGGAGAGGTGTGCATGAAGAAGAAGATCCAGTGAGGGGGACGTGTGTTAGGTTCCGTGAGGGAGGGCTGCCGTGAAAAAGCTTGAAGGGAGAGAGATGGTTGTTAGGGTTTCTTTCCGAGAGGAGAGAGGTGAGGCCGTTCATCCGTGAGGCAGAATGAGGGGCTCTTATTTGGTCAGGTCGTCCATGAGTGCAAGGGTTTGTTCTTTTTTGCTGCTGCCGAGTTATGGAGCTAGGGGGTGCATGTTGTTAGGGTTTTTCTGTAAGTTCCGTGAGAGTGTTGGTGGGGACCCTGTCTGGGGAAGATGAGGAGAGAGTCTAGGTTTTTTATTTGTTTTATGGTGCCGTGAATGAGAGTGAAAGATGAGGGGCTAGGGTTATGTTTGTGTTGTGTTTATATAGTGGGTGCATGTGTTAGGGTTTTGCATAAAGGAAATATATTTTTTTAGTTTTATGTAAGGAAATATAAGATTGAGGGGGGACAAATTGGCTTGATTAGGAATGAAATATATTTAAATTGGATTTTAATTGGTTGATGACTTAATTAATATTTTATTTAATTTTAATATTTTATTAGTTGGTATATCATTTAATTAATTATTTTATTTAATTTACTTTCAATTTAGTTATTTTAATTCCACTTTAATTCGTTTTAATTAGTTATTTAATTTCGATTTAGTTATTAATTTGTGGTTATATAATTGGTTTTAATTATCTTTGGATGTGATTTAATGGGCTTGGGCTAAGGTTAAGTTTTAAAACGGAGATCCAACAGCGAACCCGAAGCTAAACACGTGAACTAAATCCAACAAAACCGTCAATTCTTGACTCTTCCCTTCCGACGTCCGTTTTCCGCGATTTCCGTGACTTAAAAGGTAGTGCCTCCAAATGAGACTCATCATCGGGTTTCACATGCGAAAATGCAATGTCTACAGTCGCCCCCACTTGATGGGACCTTTGCAGTGTGTGACTTTGAACAATCCTATCAAAGTTATGCAATGCATTTTCACTTACCTGGCTCGCCAGCTGCCACCTGACTTGCCAGCTGCTCCGCCGAGCTGATGATGCAGTGGACCTCGATCCTGGGACGCATCCCAATAACTGCAACTGACAACGGGGGCCTCGACCCTGGGACGCATCCCAATACCGTTGACAAAATGGGCCTCAGCCCGGGGACGCATCCCCCAAAAATGATGCAGTGGGTCCACGACCCTGGGACGCATCCCAATAACTGCAACCGACAACGGGGGCCTCGACCCTGGGACGCATCCCAATACCGTTGACAAAATGGGCCTCGACCCTGGGACGCATCCCAAAAACTACTGATGATATGGGTTTACAACCCTGGGACGCATCCCCAAAACTGCTGATGCTGATGATGATGTAGGCCTCGGCCTTAAGACTCATCTCTGGAATTGAAGCTGATGAGGGGCCTCGACCTTGGAACTCATCCCTACAACTGATACTGATGATAACATAGGCCTCGGCCTTGAGATTCATCCCTGAAACTGAAACTAATGATGACGTAGGCCTCGGCCCTGGGACTCATCCCCGTAACTGATGTTGATGTAGGTGTGGGCCACGCCCGCAAACTGATACTGATGTGGGCCTCGCCCCCAGGCTGATATGGGCCTCGTCCCTAATCTGATACTAATATGGGCCTCACCCTCAAACTGATATGGGCCTTGCCCCTAGACTGAAATTGATGTAGGGCTTCGCCCTCCAACTGATACTGATGTGATAGTGGTCCATTCCCGAACTATTGTTTGATAAAAGCGGGCCTCGACCCTAGGATTCATTCCCAAAACTGCTAGCGAAATGGGCTCGGCCCTGGGATTCATTCTTGAAACTGTTGGTGAAATGGGCCTCGGCCCTGGGATTCATTTCCGAACTGCTGACTGGATGGGCCTCGACCCTGGGATTCATTCCCAAAACCGCTGACAAAATGGGCCTCGGCCCGGGGATGCATCCCCAAAAATGATGCAGTGGGTCCACGACCCGGGACGCATCCCAATAACTGCAACCGACAACGGGGGCCTCGACTCTAGGACGCATCCCAATACCGCTGACAAAATGGGCCTCAGCCGGGGACGCATCCCCCAAAATTATGCAGTGGGTCCACGACCCTGGGACGCATCCCAATAACTGCAACCGACAACGGGGGCCTCGAACCTGGGACGCATCCCAATACCGTTGACAAAATGGGCCTCAGCCCGGGGATGCATCCCCAAAAATGATGCAGTGGGTCCACGACCCTGGGACGCATCCAATAACTGCAACCGACAACGGGGGCCTCGACCCTGGGACGCATCCCAATACCGTTGACAAAATGGGCCTCGACCCTGGGACGCATCCCAAAAACTACTGATGATATGGGTTTACAACCCTGGGACGCATCCCCAAAACTGCTGATGCTGATGATGATGTAGGCCTCGGCCTTAAGATTCATCTCTGGAATTGAAGCTGATGAGGGGCCTCGACCTTGGAACTCATCCCTACAACTGATACTGATGATAACATAGGCCTCGGCCTTGAGATTCATCCCTGAAACTGAAACTAATGATGACGTAGGCCTCGGCCCTGGGACTCATCCCCGTAACTGATGTTGATGTAGGTGTGGGCCTCGCCCGCAAACTGATACTGATGTGGGCCTCGCCCCCAGGCTGATATGGGCCTCGTCCCCAATCTGATACTAATATGGGCCTCACCCTCAAAGTGATATGGGCCTTGCCCCTAGACTGAAATTGATGTAGGGCTTCGCCCTCCAGCTGATACTGATGTGATAGTGGTCCATTCCCGAACTGTTGCTGTAAGGTGGTCCATCCTCGGACCATTACTGAGATGTGGTCCATTCTCGACTTGTTCATTCTCAAACTCTGATCCATTCTCGGATTACCATTCTCAGCCTGTTCATTCTTGAACCCTGATTGCCCTTCTTGGCTTGTCCATTCTCGAACTCTGATCCATTCTCGGATTACCATTCCCAACTCTGATCCATTCTCGGATTACCATTCTCAGCTTGTTCACTCTCGGATTGTTCTCCATTCTCGGAGTGCCATTCTCCGCTTCTTCATTCTCAACTACTGATATGGGCCTCAACCCTGGGACTCATCCCCAAGCGAATACTGATATGTTGCTGATTCTAGTTGGCTTGTCTTTGCCGCTTTCTATTTTTTCTTTTCTTTGAAACCTGTGAATACAAAACAAAACAAACACAAAAAAGAATGCAAAACATGTTACGTGTATGCATGCATGCATGAATGAATTTCCTATTCCGCTGGGTTAGGTCTTCCCCCAGTTCTCCAAGTGATTGCTCAGTCTTCTCTCTGGTCTCATGACTCAATTTCTCGTCATTCCTCTTATTCACGGGATGGTAGACTGGTCGCTCTCAGTCTTAATTTAGCTTTCTGTTCTCCGCTGTTTAAACTTGGTCAAGATGAACCACATGGTGGGGTCTTCCATATTATCATACTATATCACATGCTACGAAAATAGTCTCAATAGTTATACATATTATCGTCCTCAAAGAATGCTCAGTAATGAGACCAGAGAACCTTCAAAACATTCGATACAACTCAAATCCAAGTCTTTGAATAAATGATCTAGGCCAGACTCAAAGTGTGTGTGTGCAAAGATTCTTTCACAGCTTAATCCTTAAGTAAGCTAACTCAATGATTTCGTTTCAAAAATCGGGGTCAATGGGTCAAACCAACCTAGATGTTTCAGTTATGCTCTGCAATTGCTTTTCCATGCTCAATGTAGTATGGTTTATCTTTCTTTTCCTTTGGCTCTCATTTTTTTTCTTTTCATTTTGAACTTCATTTTTTTTCTCTCTTTTTTTTCTCTATTTTTTTTTCAACACACCTACCCTTTAAGGTAGCATTTCTCCTCATGGTGGTCCTAATACTCGCCCATGGGTAGCTTCACGCTTATCGGTTATAGGTGGTCCTATTTTTTTCTTTAGAGACATTTCTTTTATTTTCAACCATACCACACATCATAACATAAGCAAATCAAGATAGACATCTAAGCAAACGGTCATTCACCGACCTACAATTTCATCAACTAGTCACTTTGCTAACTACTCAGGTTTTCACTGCTAAGAGCCATAATCAAGTGCTTGCGAGTCTAACATAGATCAATTACTCAAATTGTCAGATAAAGGCACGTCAAAGGTCTATCGTTTCTAAGGTTTCACCATAAAGCAATCAGTTTCATCATCGGACTTATGTCTAACTATCAGTGACTAAAAACAAACAATTTCTTTCTCTATTTTTTCTATCTTTTTTTTCCCCCTTTTTTTTTTCTTTTTTTCTTCTTCTTTTTTTACTTCTTTTTTTTTCTTTTTTCTTTTTCTCTCTTTTTCGTTTTCTTTTCCCTCTTTTTTTTTCTTTTCTCGCTCTCTTTTTTCTTTTTTTTCGAAGGCCCCCCCAATGGTCTTTCTATCCTTTCCGTAAGCTTTTCTATTTCTCGATTTCCTTTTCCTCGCTATCCATGTTTACTAAACTCTTCTGTGACAATTCTTCTTTTATCTCTAACCCAACGGATATCTATGATGGCTTTTAAGACAAGGAGGGTTAAAATGATGCATGTATGAATGAGATGCGTGCGACAAATGAGATATAATATGCATGTGGTTATCAAAAGCATAAAGAGGCAACTTCTATAGGATATACAACTATCGTTCTCTTGCGGGTTTATGACAGTGCCTTTGATTGAACTCACTCAACCCACCATAGAAACGGTCAACTAATGCACAAATCATACACATCACAAGACATGATTTCGGGGCCAATTCTCTTATCCCCAGTGGAGTCGCCAGAACTGTGGACAACAGAACCTGACGACGCTGTTCTAGGCTCGCGGGGCCTAGTTGGGAAGTATGAAATAACATGGAGTCGCCACTCGGTGTGAACCGGGACAAAGATTTAAGGCCGCACTCACCCCTCGCAAGGGAAGACCTCAAACCGTTGGGTTCGGAATGGTCCCTTACTTATGCCACTTGTGATGATATAATTTGTGCAATAAATCAACCGAGCCTAAACAATATATTTCCAAGGATAATTTACTCCTAATTTCGCATGCATAAAATAAACCATTATAACAACAATATCATACAATAATCTCATGGCATACCTCAATTATATAATGCGGAAATAAAGAGCAAAACTAAACATAATGCGAATTCCCAACGCAAAATAAATGACTAATCATGCTTGAATACCATCTCATGAACACATCAAATGAAAAACATGCGGAATTCAAGTAACGAATGAAAAACAAATCAAAACATCATAAAACAAAATATGCGCCGTTTACTCAAGTGGTACGTGGAGTTGTATCTCGAGTGCAGATCATACTACCGTCCATTCGGAATCGGTTATGAAATTTACGTCCGGGTTTCCATCCTATATACCACGAGAGGCGACACATTTTTCATTTTATTCAAGGGCCACAACATACATCATTTTACAATACATGCATATTTATCTACTCAAGGGCCACAACATGCATCATTTCATAATACATGCATTTACTATCTATTCAAGGGCCACAATCATGCATCATTTCATAATACATGCATTTACTATCTAACCAAGGGGCCACAACATGCATTACTACATAAGAATCATGCAAACGAATCTCAATAAATAATAAAAATAACACTGAAAACGGATGTGAAAAAGTACCCTCAGGTCTAACCTTTTTAGTTGTCCTCGGACTTGCGTTTCGCGGAGATCGGAAGGGATGAAAGCTCCTTACTTTTCCGGTTCGCTAGCTCCGCGTTTCGGCTCGCTGTTCCACTGTTTTTCCCACTGTTTTGGCGTCGTTTTGCTGCTGTTTTCCTTGTATTTTCTGCTTGCTGTTTCAGGTCTTTAAGGCTACTGTTTTAAGGTTAATGTTTGGGGTTATTTTGGGACAGCTCTTCGGTGATTTGGGGACTGTTTTCACGTGAATTACGGTTACAGTTTGAGGTGAGTGTTTCGGCTGTGAAGAAGGGACATGTATTTATGCGTTGTTTTTCTAATTGTTTATCTATGTTAGTGATTCACGTGGCCTATGTTGCTTAATGGGGCATGAGGCTTTCAGTTTTGGCATTTTGTGGCTTATTAGTGTCGGTTTGGCTTGGCAGTGCGTGCTGTCTTCGTGTGAGTGAATGGTTTGTGTGAGTTTGAGTGTCGTGAATGGTTTGCCGAGAGAATAGAGGTGCATAATAGGATTCAAGGGAGCCTTAGGTGTTGGTTGCCGAAAGGAGCAAGGGACGTGTGTCCTTAGTGTGAGGTCGGTTGGCTGCAGTGTGCTGTTTGGTGGGTACGTGAGCTGCTAAGGGCATATTTGGGTTTGTTGCTTGACAGTCAGAGGCTGCATGTGGGGTTTGGGTTCGTTGCTCATGAAAGTAGTTAGGACGTAATGAAGGGGCTGCTTCGTGAAGGGCTTATTTGGCGTGGTGAAGGGGCTGCTTCATGTGGGTTATTTGGCGTGGTGAAGGGGGCTGCTGTGAAGGGTT
This sequence comes from Zanthoxylum bungeanum, assembly GCA_019454045.1. Lineage (NCBI taxonomy): Eukaryota > Viridiplantae > Streptophyta > Magnoliopsida > Sapindales > Rutaceae > Zanthoxylum > Zanthoxylum bungeanum. The sequence continues at coordinate 11,469 of SKCR01045072.1, forward strand.
TCTTTTGTTGATTTGTTACAGTTCGGTGGGGGCAGTTTGTGGGGTTGGTTTTGTGATTGTTGCTGTGTATAAGCTTGGTCGGTGGGCAATAGTTCATGTGGCTATTTGTATCGATAGTTCAGTTTTGGGGAAGGGGGTGTTGGGTGTATGAGAGAGGCGAATGAGAGAAGAAGATTAAGGCTTACTGCGTGGGTGCCATTAGAGTGAATCTTGCCGAGAGATCTAGGGTTTGTGTGTTACGTGAATGAGAGAGTGAGGGCTTGTTTGTTTTTCTTATTATTTGCTCAGTGAAGATGAGCGTGAGAGAGAGAGATGAGAGGTAGAAGATGAAGGTGTTAGGTTTTCTGTTGTGCTTAGGGTAAGAGACTACTGTGCGCCGAGAGTGAGAGTGAAAGAGGAGGGAGCTAGGGTTATGTTTGTGTTGTGTTTATATAGTGGGTGCATGTGTTAGGGTTTTGCATTAAAGGAAAATATATTTTTTTAGTTTTATGTAAGGAAAATATAAGATTGAGGGGGGACAAATTTAGGCTTGATTAGGAATGAAATATATTTAAATTGGATTTTAATTGGTTGATGACTTAATTAATATTTTATTTAATTTTAATATTTTATTTAGTTGGTATATCATTTAATTAATTATTTTATTTAATTTACTTTCAATTTAGTTATTTTAATTCCACTTTAATTCGTTTTAATTAGTTATTTAATTTCGATTAGTTATTTAATTTCATTTCAATTATTTAATTTAATCTAATTGGTTTTAATTTAATTGGTTTCAATGGATTTTAGTTTAATTCAATTTAATTTAATTTGTGTTTAATTGGTTTTAATTCAATTTAATTTGTGGTATATATTTTAAATGTTTTAATTATCTTTGGATGTGATTTAATGGGCTTGGGCTAAGGTTAAGTTTTAAAATGGAGATCCAACAGCGAACCCGAAGCTAAACACGTGAACTAAATCCAACAAAACCGTCAATTCTTGACTCTTCCCTTCCGACGTCCGTTTTCCGCGATTTCCGCGACTTAAAAGGTAGTGCCTCCAAATGAGACTCATCATCGGGTTTCACATGCGAAATTGCAATGTCTACACTTACCACCTCCACAATTTTATAGGGCCCTTCCCACTTGGCACCTAACGAACCTTCCTCCGGCCTTCGAGTGTTCAAGGTGACCCTTCTCAATACCAAGTCACCTGGAAGAAAGACACGGATCCGAACTTTTTTGTTGTAGAAACTGGCCATTCTTTGCTGATAGATTGCTTCCTTCATAGCCAACTTCTCTCTCTTTTCATCGATCAGGTCGAGATGACTTCTGATGATTTCTTCATTCTGTCCGTCCTTAAAATACTGGACCCCGTGGGTAGTCATTATGATCTCTGCTGGAATAACCGCTTCGTATCCGTATGATAAGGAAAACAGAGTTTCCCCTGTGGAATCCTTACAGGTCGTCCGGTACGCCCATAACACTTTCGGTAACTCCTCGACCCATAAGCTTTTGCAGGCTCCGAGTCGAGCTTTAAGATTTGCCTTAATGGTCTTATTTTTTGCCTCAACCTGCCCGTTAGACTTGGGATGGGCAGGTGAGGTGAATCTTAAGGCGATTTGGAGGTCTTCACAGAGCTTCCTGAAGCCTTTGCTATCGAACTGTTTTCCATTATCGGTGATGACGACCCGAGGAATTTCGAACCTACAGATAATATTTTTCTTCAAAAACTCTTTTGCTTTCTTCTCTGTGATCGCGAATAGGGGTTCAACTTCTACCCATTTGGTGAAATAATCTATGGCAACAATGGCGTACTTCGACTGCCCTCGCCCTCTTGGCATCGGTCCAATGATATCCAGCCCCCACTGGGTGAACGACCAAGGATTGGACAGCGTAGTCAACTGCTCTGCTGGCTGGTGGTGAATATTGGCGTTCTTTTGGCATCCTTCACATTTCCGGGCCACCCTTATACTGTCCTGATGCATGGTTGACTAGTAGAACCCTTGCCTTAAAGCTTTAAAAGCAATTGATTGTCCTCCGGCGTGACTCCCACAGATTCCCGCATGAATTTCCCTGAGCACATAGTCAGACTCCTCTTCTGCCAAACTTCTCAGGAGGGGTACTGTATAGCCCCTTCGGTATAACACTCCTTCAATCAGGGAAAACTTGGTGCTTTTAAATTTCAATTTTCTGGCTTCCTTATTGTCCTCGAGCTTCTCCCCAGTCTCCAAATATCTCCTGATTGGTTGCATCCATGAAGATTCGCTTTCCATATCCAACACCGCTACCTCGATCTCTCCCACGTTTTTTCTCGGAGGCAGATTAGAGAGACTATTCTAGGATTTTTCGACCTTATCGAAGATGCGAGCCATGCTAAAGAGTCTGCCTCACAGTTATTTTCCCGGCCGACTTGCTCAAAATACACGTTCCCCATTTTTCCGACCAACCTTTTTACCTCAGCCAAATAGGCTATCATACTCGGCTCCCTGGCTCGGAACTCTCCCTTCAGCTGCTGAACGGCCAGCTGGGAGTCGCTTCTTATAACTACGTCGTGGATGCCCATCACTGTGTATAACCTTAAACCGACTAAAATTGCCTCATACTCCGCCTCATTGTTTGTGGCTTCGAAGGCGAACAATACTTCTTCACCTTTATCATTTTTCAATACGATTCCGGCCCCATTACCTTGTGAGCTGACAGATCCGTCTACCGACATCTCTCATTTGTCTTCCCCAACGATCAAAATCTGGGGTTCTGTGAATTCAGCAACAAAGTCCGCCAGAGCTTGCCCTTTTACCACTGCCCTTGGGAGCTAAGAAATATCGTGTTCACTCAACACTACCGACCATTTCATTAACCTGCCCGAGACCTCCGGTTTCTGCAGAATCTGCCTCAAAGGATAATCGGTATAAACCCTAATATGATGGGCCTGGAAGTAAGGTCGTAACTTCCGGGCCGCAGTGATTAATGACAAGGCGACCAGCTCATGTGCTGGATATCTGGTCTCAGCATCTAATAAAGCTTTACTAACATAATACACTGGCCTTTGAATTTTATCGGTCTCTTGCACTAAGTATAAGGTCTTACCTGGGGACGGCTTTGCTAGAAGTAGGGGCTGTGTCAGGTATTGTTTTAACTGCAGGAAGGCCTCCTCCCATTCTAGCGTCTAATTGACTTTCTTTTTTGTCCTCTTGAAGACCTTGAAGAAAGGGTGGTACTTGTCGGTTGCTCGAGAAATAAATCGATTTAATGCGGCCACCCTACCGATCAGGCTTTGTACTTCTTTTATCGTATTGGGAGACTTTAAGTCCAGAATGGCTTGGATTTTATGTGGATTTACTTCTATGCCTCGGGAGCTTACCATATAGCCCAAAAACTTTCCCTAGGCCACTCCGAAAGAACACTTCTTCGGGTTGAGCTTTAAGTTATGCTTCTTTAGCAATTCAAAGGTTTTCTTCAGTTCAGCCACGTGACAACCTGGCTCCTTAGATATTTTTATCATATACCAGCATTGATGTGCCGATGAGTGGCCTAAAAATCTTATTCACCAGCCGCTAAAAGGTTGCCCCGGTATTTTTCAATCCGAAGGGCATTACTTTATAACAATAAAGCCTATGATCGGTAACAAAAGTCGTCTTCTCCTCATCTTCAAGATGCATCTTGACCTGATTATATCTCGAAAATTCATCCATAAAGCTTAGCAGTCCCTGGCAGGCCGTCGAATCCACCAACTGATCTACCTTTGGTAGTGGGAAGCTGTCTTTCGGGCATGCTTTGTTGAGGTCGGTGAAATCCACGCACATCCTCCACTTTCCATTGAGTTTCTTTACTAATACCACATTCGCTACCCACTCCGGGTATTTCACTTCTCTGATAAAACCAACTTTCAACAATTTTTCTACCTCGGCAGCCATCGCCCTACACCACTACTGGTTAAAGGTTCTTCTTTTTTGCTTGACCGGTTTATGGGATGGGTTTACTGCCAAATGGTGACTGATAAACTTCGGATCTATCTCGGGCATATCGTCGTGCCCCCATGAAAAGATGTCTGGGTACTCCTCTAGACACTTCAGCAGGTCATGTTTCAAGGCCTCGTCTAAGTCTTCCCCTATTTTTACATTCTTCCCAGGTCCTAAAAGTTCTATCATCTCTAATTCTTCGACTACCCCTAGCCGGGCAATTTTCTTTGGCCGATGACCCGGATCCTTACTTACCTCTTCCCCGTCTTTATTCCTTTGCCTTTTCCGGGTACCCACTTTAATGCAGAGGGTTTCCCGTGAGGGGGTGGCAAAACAACTCCGAGCCACCTACTAACTCCCGCATACGATTCCAATCCCATCCCGGGTGGGGAACTTTAACTTCAAGTAATAGCAAGACATTACAGCCTTTGTCTTCATTATGAAAGGCCGACCAATAATGACCTGGTAACTGCTCATACAATCCACTACCGTGAAATTCATCATAATCGTCCGAGTCCGGGGACGGGTTCCGATTGTCATTGCGAATTGTATCCTTCCTAATGGAACGACCGTCGAGCCCCCGAAGCCGTATATGGGAGTCTCATCATCAGTTAGAGCCGCATACTCCACTCCAAGGCCGTCCAAAGCCTCCTTGGAGATTATATCCACGACACTCCTGGGATCCACTAGGATTCTGTTTACCTCAGAACTGCCGATTGTTGCCTTGATTATTAATGCATCATCGTGGGGGAAACTCACCCCTCGAGCATCCTCATCCGTGAACATTATTGGCACTGACCGACCACTTTGTATTCGTGAGGCCCGTCCTGTTTCTAATACCTCCGACCCCCGAGTCCGACTATAGTTTTTTCTTGACCGGTTAGAGTCCCCGGCCAGTGTCTTCCCCATACAATGATGTTCACCTGTCGGCAATGTGCTCTCTGCCTAGCCGCCATAACTTCATGGTCAATATAATTATTCAAATACCCATTCCACGCCAGGTCTTCCATTTGCTCCCGCAAGTCTTTGCATCCGTCCGTCGTATGTCCCTTCAAATTATGAAGCATACAATGGGATTTTTTATTCCTCATGTCCGGCTGTAATCTTCTGAAGTTAGGCTCTATCAAGAGGCCCTTCCCTGGATTTCCATGACTATTTGCCCCAGCGATTTATTCAAAGGAATGTATGCCTCTTCCTCGGCCACTTGGTTCACATGGGCCGAGATTCTATTTTCCTGGTCATTTCGAGGTATCGACTTGAATTTCCTTCACCTCGGGGGTGGTTTTTTAAACTCCCTATCTGGCTTGCGATGAGCTTCTGCCCTCATCATTCTTTCTCTGATAGTTGTCCCCCTCTGGGAGATTCTCTCCTCATTTTCCAACGAAACAAACTTCCGGGCTATTTTCAGAGCGGTGGCATAATCCGATGTATCTTGGATCCTCAGGTGGTTCCACAGCTTCCCGACCTTTAAGGCCCCCTTCAAACTTTCCAAGGACTCGAGTGACTCATATCCTCTTACCTCGAGCACCATGTTATGGTACCGTTCAATGAAAGCATTCATGGGCTCATCGTCCCCCTGCTTCATGAGCATCAATTCCCTAATTATCTTCTTTGGGACGCATGCCCCTTTGAAGTGCCGAACAAATGACTTCATGAGTTGCGCGAAGCTACCGATGCTCCCTGGGGCTAGACTTCTGAACCACAGAATAGAAGACCCACCCAAGTTTAGGGGAAATACTTTGCAAACGGCATCCCCTACCACTCTTTGGACCTCCATCAATTAGACAAAACCCTCAACATGGGATTTTGGATCAGTATGACCTTTGTAGGGCGTCATGGACGGCAAGTTGAATCGTATTGGGAACTTTACTGACCTTATTTCTTCTGTGAAGGGAGATTCAACCTCGCCGTCCTGAGCATCTCCCGTATCAATTTTGAGGTTCACTCCCCACTTGGCCATTTCTTTTCTTAACCAAGATCTTATATTGCCATCTGTGTTACCATGCCACCTCCCGCGGCCTTCTTCGCTTCTGCACCCCTGGTGCGGCGTTCCTCATAACTTGAGATTTCCCGTCCAGTTTCACCATGCTTCCTATCTCCCCTTCTGGTGTCGCTGGGGCTATCATAGGGAGAATCTGGCGACTGTCTCCCTTCTTCTTCTTCCCACATATCCTCTATTTGTAAATCTTTTTCTACCACTACGGACCTCATCCCGTAGGGACCCTTCCTCCTAGGTTCATCGTCTTCGCTCACATCTGCAACCCTTTTTTCTTCCGCTATTTCGCCTCTCCTCCGACTAGTTCCGGCTTCAAGTCTCTCATTATTCGTCTCTTCCATCCTCTCCAGTCTGTCCATCATGTATTTCAAAAGGATTTGATTTTCCTCTCTATCTTTCCTCATATTTTCCTCCATCTTCTCCATCCATTCCGCTGTTGAACTCCCTAACGACTGGTGATTTCCACATTTTGCCATCGTCTTACCACGCGAGCTGCTTTTTGTTGGATTCTCCACATACAGTGCCAACTGTTGACAGCTGATTTTAGTCTTAGAGGCAATATGGGCTCCTCGATCTCGAGACAATCCTTCTGCAACTGTGAATTTATTTTTGTTATGGGAAAACAAAAGAAAATTTGACAGAAGATAGATAAACACACCAATCAACAAAGAGATTTAACGTGGTTCGGAGGATCAGATCCAACCTACATCCACGGGCACAAAACGGGTGATATTCTAGTACTAAAATACGTTGTTTCTTGTTTACATGTCTAATAAATTATTCTTTTTTTATCAAGTATGCTCTCCCATCCCATTTATACTAGCAAAGAGACAGTTTCCCTTTCCCATGAGACCTCTTAGCTGAAACTACCTTCACTTCTATCTTTATCCTATCAGAACACTAACTTATCAGCTTATCCCATGAAAGTAGGGTGATTTATCATCTCATCCCGTAAAAATAGGATGACTTATCTTCTGGAAAATATCTCGCCATCTGCTCGGTTTTTACGAGGTCGGTCATAATGGTCCTCTGAATTGAGAATGTTGTTATCAATCTGAATGTGCCCGGTCATCCGAGCTTAAGTGGTCGGTCACCAATCATGAAGTTCTCGGCCCCTTACCGTTGGCTCATGTAATATCTAATGGTCGGGGTCGGTATTAATGGTCTCGATCAAGAAGAGAGTTACCCTTTACCCTTGCCGTACTGCTTAAATATCATAGTGCTTGAAAACACCATCAAAAGAAGTAATAAAAGTGGATCTTCTAACCCGCAACATTTTCTTTTATTGTATTTTACCTTTTTAATTTCCAACATTTACGTTATGTCATTTACTTTATTTAAGCTTTTACTAACCTTAGATATGTGTCGTAATTAAACCCGTTATCTGGGGTTGTGATGAATTCCAATATCACCAATTTATAAAAGGTTATTTTATAATTTGGGTAATATAAAGGTTTATTTATTAAGTCTTAAGTCTTAAGCTTAATGCTTCTTGTTAACTGGCCATTAATAAGGTTGATTTGGTAAACTTAAAATAAACTTGACAAAGTCGATTTAATAGCCCACGATCTTCCTTGAGGATAAATAACCATTTAATAGATTTCCTTACATGATAGACATATACCTGTCGGGCGGGGGTAGCCACAATTGGAACTTAATCTTAATGAATTCAGGTAACTTGATTGACATAGACAAATATCTATAACATCTTTAATCTATATAGTGAGCTTTAGGCCAGTGACTCTCAAACTAGTTGGTTTTAGGACACAAGATGTTAAGACACCCTCACAGACTTAATTACTCGGATTTCAAATATCTATAACATCTTTAATCTATGTAGTGAGTTTTAGGCCAGTGACTCCCAAACCAGTTGGTTTTAGGACACAAGATGTTAAGACACCCTTAAAGACTTAATTACTCGGCTCTCAGATGTTTTTTTTTAATATACACAATTTTTTTAAATTCCATCAATTTTTTTAGATGCTTCCTCTAATTAAACTAGAGCACTGAATAGTACGAACTTTTCAATTATAACTCATGGATGTATGTTACCATGCATGTTGATAATACCTGTCAACTGAGCATATGAAGATTTCATTTAATCAGTATTATGGAGAATTCACAAATTAAATAATTCAAAAGGAAATAAATAAAAATTAACTTGTTTCAAAATAAGTTGAGATAAGTCTTAGGAGTGGAAATTCCTTACTCAGCTATCTCACACCAATTAACCTAATTAGTCAAGTTAAAAACACAAAAATAAAATATTTTTAATATTTTTTAATTTTTTTGAAAATGTTTGACCAAAAACCAAGCAAAAACAACACAACAAAAAAAAAATAAAAATAAAATACTAATAAACTATTCCACTCCCTCAAGCCTAATTGAGACATTGTCCCCAATGTCTAAAAAGTAGAATAAGAGTTTAGAAGACAGTACCTGGTTAGCTGAAATTCTATATCTAAAAAGAAAATCAAAGGTTAAGATCCAGATTTATCCGATGTTTTTTACCACGATCATTATCAGACCAGTTTATCATAGAAAGGATAGGGTCAATTCGTGGTTTAAAGCCTAAGATTTGGTCAATGAAATCATAGACAGTTCTGGCAGTGAAGAGGATATCTTTTACAGATTTTGACAAGAACCCATTTCTCCATCAAGAAATACACAAAGAAAATCATAAAATTCATCAACGTTAACTAGTCCAATCAGTTTCTGGTATATGCTTAAGTTCACCCAATAGAACAGTGTAAAAATTACATGCATCGTGCCCAAGCCACCTAGCAAAATAATAAAGCATAAGCACAATTAATCATTTCAACCAGTCGTTCAGACATATCTGGCACGATAAGTTCCTTACCGTTTGATGGTCGTATAAGATTTGCCCTGCCAAAAGTTTTGGGATGATTCCAAGAACCTAACTACCTCCTTCCTGTATGTCCATTGAAACTTGTACCATTAGTCTAAGATTTCCACCACCATATACTAAGTGCATATTCCTTTCAGCTATGACTATACCCAATTAATGTGAGCCTCAACAAATTCTGGCTTAGAACTAGTACCGCAAAACACACGGATATTTGCAACTCGTCTTCTTGAAGTTGCTTCCATTTTTTATATCTTTCTCAAATCTGGATGTCTTCAAGAGTGCAATGATGAGCTGAATTTATAGAACCTGAAAATGGGTAAGTAATAATAGCACTAGTACTGCCAAATGACAATTATTAGATAAACCGTAAAATAAATCATGAAGTCAAAAAATCTGGATCCTGTCGGAGAAAATAAAAGAAAATTACAAAACAAATCACAATTATTAGTTATAGACAAATAGATAATAATATTTACAAAAAAGCAATGGCTTGAATTACGTCTATGCGTCAGGGACAAGCTTCCCATCCAATTTTCTTATAAATTGGCAAACATGGTCTTTTAAAGTCAGATTTCCGAGACTTAAATGTTGTCTTTCTTTTCAAAACTGTATATATAACATGTGAATTGCATGATGCACATATCCACTGAAATGAATCTCAAGAGTCAATGATATATCATCCCAAGACTCCTTACTCAAGCCATACCTAATGAATTTAATTTTATCTTCATGGTTATCAAACACCATTCCTAAAGAATGACAATCAGTATTACATGTCATGCGTGCATATTTATAGCAAACACCCATTCTTTTATCTATTTTTTTTCTTAGCATAGATGCTTTTTCCTAAACCAGATAGTTATGAAGTAAAAGAGTCAGAAGACTCACCTGTTAATCGAACTCGTGCTTTAATAATCTAATGAATGTCATTAGGAATACCTTTGATTATTAGAAGTCTCATTCTTTCCATGCAATCTTTGTAGACTTTCATCAAAGAGTTTTGAGTGAGAGAAGGAAATTGCTTGTGAAGATTTGTGAGAACTTCTTCCATCCTGAAATGTGATTTTACCTACAAAAATTAAACACACCAAATCTCAATATATACACAAATTGCATGGGTTGCCTCCCTACTAGCGCTAAGTTTAACGTCGTTAGCTAGACATGACTGCCTGAATGTTAGGCTGGATCTGAAAGTGTGACACTTCTTTTTTATCGCTCAAATGATTCTCCCCAGTAGTGCTTGACACGCTGGCTGTTAACTTTGAATGTGTTATAGGACTTGGGGTTGTATATCTCAACAACTCCATAGGATAACACTTGAGTAATCACAAATGGACCTGACCATCTTGATTTCATTTTTTCAGGGAAAAGTTTCAACCGTGAATTATATAACAACACCTGCTACTATGGTTCCAGTTGTCTGCGCACTATTTTTTTATCATGCCATTTCTTGGTCTTTTCTTTGTACAGTTTGGCATTTTCATAAGCATGTAGGCAAAATTCCCCCAATTAATTGAGTTAGTGGAGCCTTTTCTCTCTTGCTGCTTATAGATCAAGATTTAACTCATTCAGTGCTCAGTACACTTTGTGTTCAAACTCCACTGGCAGATGACATGCTTTCCCAAACACCATTCGATATGGGGACATACCAATGAGTGTTTTGTAAGCTGTCCGATAGGACTATGGTGCATCATCTAGTTTTATAGACCAGTCATTTCTTGTTGATCCAACAATTCTCTCTAATATTCTTTTGATCTCACTATTTGAAACTTCAACATGTCTATTTGACTATGGATGGTAAGTAGTGGTGACTTTATGAGTAACTCTATATTTGGATAGAAGTGTATCGAAGTTTATGTTGCATAATTGTGTGACACTATCACTGATAATTGCCCGAGGTGTTCCGAAGCGAGTGAAAATATTTTTTTTAAGGAATTTTATCACCACTTTTGAATCATTTGATGGCAATGTTATTGCTTCAATCCATTTGGAGACGTAGTCTACTGCAACTAGTATGTACAAGTTTCCAAATGATGGAATAAAGGGTCATATAAAATCAATCTCCCATACATCAAATATCTCCACTTCCAGAATATTTTGCACAGGTCCTTCATTTCTCTTTGAAATATTTCCCGTTCTCTGGCACCTATCACATTGAAGAGAAAATAAATAAGCATATTTAAACAAAGTGGGCCAAAAAAAACCTGATTGTAGGACTTTGGTTGCAGTTTTATTTCCCCTGAAGTGTCCGCCGTATAGTGATGAATAACAATACTGAACAACACTATTAACCTCCTCATATTGAACACAACGTCTTAGTAATTGATCAGCACATCATTTGAACAGGTACGGTTCATCCCAGACATAGTGCTTGACTTCTTTGAAGAATTTCTTTCGTTGCTGACTTGTCCATTCCAACGGCCATTTTCCTGATACTATGTAGTTTACACAGTCAGTATACTAAGGGACATCCTGATGTTTCATGGCGAACAAATGTTCATCTGGAAAGGTTTCTTTGATTATTAGTTCATTGCCAGTTGTTTCTCCATACTCGAGCCTTGATAAGTGATATGCCACTTGATTTTCTGTCTCTTTCCTGTCTCGGATCTCCATATCAAATTCTTGTAGCTGAAGCACCCAACAGATCAATCTTGGTTTGGCATCTTTCTTTGTGATCAAGTATTTGATTGCTGAATGATCTGTGTAGACCACTACTTTAGGACCCATCAAATAAGAGGAGAATTTATCAAAAGCAAACACAATTGTGAGCAACTCTTGTTCAATCTTTGTGTAATTAAGTTGAGCTTCATTCAGAGTTCTGCCAGAGTAGTAAATTGTATGGAAAAGTTTTGCTTTGGGTTGTCCCAAAACCGCGCCTACAGTAAAATCACAAGCATCGTACATCACCTCAAATGGAAGGGTCTAGTCCGGTGCTATAATGATGGGGGTAGAAACCAACTTATGTTTTAAGATCTCAAAAGCTTCATGGCATTCTTTGGTAAAGTTGAAAGACACATCTTTCTCCAGCAGATTACATAGAGGTTTAGCAATCTTGGAGAAGTCTTTGATAAATCTCTTATAAAAGCTTGCATGTCTGAGAAAACTGCGAATCCCTTTGACAAATGATGGTGGAAGTAGTTTTTCTATTGTCTCGATTTTTGCTTTATCTACCTCGATTCCTTTTTGTGAGATCCGATGTCCCAAGATGATGCCTCTCTGCACCATAAAGTGGTATTTCTCATAATTGAGTACCAGGTTGGTATCTTCACATCTTTGTAACACTTGTTCCAGATTTTTCAAATAGTGGTCAAATGAGTCTCCAAATACAGAGAAATAATCCATGAAAACTTTCATACTTTGTTCAAGCATGTCTGAGAAGATGTCCATCATGCAACGTTGAAATATGGCAAGAGCATTACATAGTCCAAATGGTATCCTGCGAAAAGCAAAAGTGCCATACGGACATGTAAAAGTGGTTTTCTTATAATCTTCTGGGACGATGGCAATCTAATTATACCACGAGTATCCATCCAGAAAAAAATGGAACTCATGTCCCGCTAATTTATCTAGCATCTGGTCAATGAATGGCAGCGGAAAATGATCATTCCTTGTTGCTTTGTTTAGCTTCATATAGTCCATGCATACTCTCCATCCAGTCACCATTCTTGTTGGAATCAGCTTGATCTTTTCATTTAAGACTACAGTAATTCCTCATTTCTTTGGCATATATTGCATAGGACTCACCGAAGTGTTGTCAGAGATGAGGTTAATGATGCCAGTATCCAACCATTTGATAATTTCTTTCTTTACGACGTCATTCATGATTGGATTTAGCCTCTGTTGATGCTCTACTGTGGCTTTATACTCATTGTTCGTCATAATTTTGTGCATTTAAAATGATGGACTAAGGCCTCGAATGTCTTCTATATTCTAGCCAACGGCTTCCTTGTGTTCTTGTAACACTCTCAGCTACTTATCTTTCTGCTCCAATGTTAGCGATGAAGAAATAATCACAAGTAAATCAGAATAGTTTCCTAAAAATGCATACCTGAGATTACTTAAAAGTAGCTTCGGTTCCAGCGGTGGCGGTTATTCAATTGAGGGCTTGAATAGCTCATTTTTTTGTAATTCCGAACTTTCAACTTGTGGTGTCGATTTGAAGCGAGAATGGTCTGTCAAGATAGTTGATACATTCTATGTCAATCATATTGGTGATGCAAGCTTCAAGTTTATCTGTGGAAGGTTTCATTGCATTAGTATCCTGTATGATACTATCTAAAACATCAATTCTGAAACATTCCTCCTCCTTTTCATCATTCGGGAATCTCATGGCTTTGAAAATATTGAATGTAACTTCTTGGTCTTGCACTTTCATGGTTAGTTCTCCTTTTTGTACATCATAACAGTTCAACCTCTAGCCAAGAATAGTCTCCCGAGGATGATGGATACAGCTTTGTCTTCTTCCATATCAAGGATAATGAATATCTATAGGGAAAATGAATTTGTCAACTTTAACCGATACATCTTCCACTATACCTCTCGAAAATGTGAGCAATTTGTCAGCAAGCTGCAGAGTAACTGAGGTAGGTATTGCTTCTCCAAACTACAATCTCTTGTAAATAGACAAAGGCATCAAGTTAATACTAGCACCTAAATCACATAAAACCTTACCGAAATAATGTTCTCCTATGGTGTAAGGAATGGTGAAACTTCCATGATCTTTCAACTTTGGGGGAACCTTCCTCTGAATGATTCCTCTCCTCAGCCATTTTCATTTTAGGTGGTGTTGTATTCTTCTGTTAATGCTAATGTCTCGCAATCTCCCAATCTCCATTTTCGTGACAGAATGTCTTTCATGAATTTGACATAGATGGTATTTGTTCCAATGATTCTACAAATAGAATATTGATATACAGCTTTTGAAGATCTCTAGGGATCGAGTAAACTGTTTGTCTAGTTTATTTTTCTGGAGACGCTGTGGAAATAGTGGAGGTGGAGTGAATCTTTCTCGATCATTTACTTTTGTTTCTCTTTCCTCCATCTGTGGATCTACTTCGCTACTTTCTTTTGGAACTTCCTCAGTGGATGCCTTGATTCCAACATTTTTATTGATCTCAGTACCATTTTTCAAAGTGATGGCATGACATTGATCCTTCCTCCGGTTCATTGGATTTGGTTCTGTGTTACTAGGAAGGGTACCTTGCGATCTGTAACTCTGAGCATTGGTCAGTTATCCTATTTGATTCTCCAGTGCTTTAATAGAAGCTGAATGGCTTTGATTCAATGCAACTTGATTTTGAACCATAGCTGCTAAAGCGTCATATTTTGCTTCTTGCTTTTTCAACTAGGCTAGCACTTCTGTTATTCCTGGTTCTTTTTCATATTCCTGGCTTTTGTTTTGCCGTTGAAATCTTGGTGGTGGATTATTTCTTTACCCTGAATTGTTGCTCTATGCGAAATTGGGATGATTCCTCCACCCTGGGTTGTAGGTATGGATTGTTCTCCTGTTTATTGAAATTGTTAACATAATTAATTGTCTTATCATGTTGGTTTACCTCTGGTGCTCCTCCATATGGTGAACTTATGGACCCAGCAATGTTCACAACTTTCGTGCTAAATGTTTCCATGAATTTTCACATTTGATCCAGCTTGGCATTCATTGTTGTGTTGGCTCTAACTTTGTAAATTCCTTCAATTCGTTGGATCATGCTCCTTTCTGTTGGCCACAAAGAATTGTTGTTGGCCATTTCTTTAATTAATTCCCAGGCCTGATCTTCTCTTTTTACTATTAAAGCTCATTCAGCAGCAGCATCAATTGTGGTTCTCATCAGTCCAGAAAGTCTATTATAAAAGGTTTGGACTTGTATCCACTTTGCAATCTCATAGTGAGGACTTTTTCTAAGTAAATCCTTGTATCTTTCCCAAGCTTCGCAGAGGGATTTTGAGTCATCTTACACAAAAGATGTGATGTCATTTCTCAGCTTTGCTGTTTTGGTTGGGGGAAAATATTTTTCAAGGAATTTGGTGGCAAGAGTGTTCCAAGTTGTGGTTGAACCTGCTGGTAGTGAATAAAGCCAAGCCTTAGCTCTGTCTTTCAATGAATATAAGAAAACACGCAGTCTCATTGCTTCTTCTGCCACTCGGTTGTAATTGAATATGTCGCAAACTTCCAAGAAGTTGCTGATGTGGGCATTAGGTTCTTCAGTTATATTCCCCCAAATCTGGACAGACTGTTTTGATGTCATCAACATACATGTTTTGATGTCACACGCATTTGCTGTTAAGAGAGGGAGTACAATACAGGAAATGAAGCTGTCAACCACCGGAATAGTTCTGTCCCGAATGGGAATTGGTGGTGCAACTTTCAACGGTTCAGGTTCCATGTTGATCATTGCTTCTTGGCCTTCTCGCCTTTCCCTTCTCAACTGTCTGATGGTTCTTTCAATCTCTGGGTCAAGCGGTCAGATTTCAAAGCTTCTGGTTCTTATAATGTAGTGTCTAGGAACCTGAAACATAAGAAAAAAGAAATAATAAATAATAATAAATTAGACATAAGTAAAGATATTTAACCCTAAAAATTAATAGTGAAAGTTAAAAATAAGTCCCCAGCAACGACTCAAAAAACTTGATGGGTGAAATCACTCACGTAACACAAGTGCACGTATCGCTCAAGTAGTATAAAATGTATCGATCCTACAATGACTTAATACCTAAGCTATTAATTTAAGAAGCCAAATATTTACGAGTATCTAATAGATTGATTGTTTGATTGGATGATGATTTTAAACTAAAGACAAGTAAATAAAACAGTTTGAAATTGAATTAAAGGAAAATTCAATATTATAAAACTATCTAGGGTTCAGAATCCTTCCAATATCTTTTAAAGATGAAGTGGTTATCTTACATTTGTGCAATATATTGGTTTATTAACCTGGAACATGAATTTATGCAAAAGCCTCTTCCGATGGTCAGATGAAAACACCTAGTATAACCTAATTAATCATATTCTTATGTTAACCAAGTTATCTGAATTCATTAAGATTAAGTTCCAATTATGGCTACCCTCGCCCGACAGGTATATTCCTATCCAGTAAGGAAATCTACCTAAGAGTCTCTTGCCCTAAGGTGAGATCGTGAGCTATTCAGTCTAAGGCTAAACTTAAAATCTCTTTCCCAAGTTCATTTTAAGTTTACCAAATCAATCTTATTAATGGCCAGTTAACAAGAAGCATTAAGCTTAAGACTCAATAAATAAATCTTTTTGTATTACCCAAAACGTAAAATACCCCTTATAAACCGGTGATATTGGAATTCATCACAACCCCAGATATGGTATTTAGTTACAACATATATCGGACTAGTAAAAATATAAATAAAGTAAATGACATAAATAAAAGCTTGAAATTAATAAGATAAAATAAACAATAAAGAAAATACTGGGGTTAGAGGATCCACTTTTATTACTTCTAATTTAGATATCTCCCTCATTATAATATATAAACTTTGTATGACATTACCAACCGACCATGCAGGCGGTATCTTAATTAAGTCAAATTTATGATTAATTCCAACCGACCATAATGGCGGTATCCAATTTAGTCAGGTTGAAATCAATTTCTTAAGTCCAACTGACCATAAAGGCGGTACCCCATAAAGTCAAGTTTTAAATAGTTTATCTATTATAATTAAGGGAGATTAATCTAAATTTCAGTAATAAAAGCTTAACCTTTCACCCCAGCGGATGGGAGTTACCTCCTCATACTGAAAAGTAAAAATAAAGACTGAAAAGTAAAGTAAAGAATGAATTATTGCATAAAATAAAAAATTAAATACAGTAAGCTGTAAATAAACAAACAAGATACAATCTTCTTAGTATTCTTAAGGAAACCCCCAAAAAAAAAGTATGAATTAGAAATCTGATTTCAACATAAATTTATAGGCAAATCTTAGTCGCTCGCGTCGCGACGCGTGGAACATTACACGTCGTGATACGTCGTTGATTTCTGACGCATGGCACATGATTTTCGGAGATGATGATACGTGGATGTTGGTAGAATTATTGGTTGAATTATTAGCTCGGTGTCGTGACACGTGAGGTTGTACGCGTCGTGGTGCCGACATCAGTAATGACGTGTGTCGATGATGATTGTCGGCAGCATGTGATGATGACACGTGGCAGACGCATATTAGCAGATTTGTTGTGATGTTGACACACGGCAGGCGCATGTTAGCAAGTGCGCATGATAGAAAGCTTCTCTGATTTTGAAACTTGTCCAGCGCAACACGTTTTGCGTGTTGCGCGTCACGACGCCCAAATGGCAATTTTGCCCTTTTTGTCTGTTTTTCACTGTTTTGGCCCCGATTTGATTCCAGTGAGCCCTGAAACCTTATTTATCTACAAAATACACAAAACACATCAAAATATTCACAAAGTCAAGAAACTATACAAAATATTAAGTCAAAAAGACGGTTTTGATATATTTTCCGCTCATCAATAGTATCTTGTTTGTTTATTTTCAGCTTTATTGTATTAATTTCATTTTAAGCAATAAATCTTTCTTTGTTTTACTTTAAAGTATGAGTAGGTAACTTCTTTCTGCTGGGGTGAAAGGTAAAGCTTTTATTATTATAATTTAAATTAATCTCCCTTAGTTATAATATATAAATTATTTTAAAATCTGACTTAATGAGATACCGCCTTTATGGTCGATTGGACTTAATTAAATTAATTTTAACTTGAGTTAATTGGATACCGCCTTTATGGTCAGTTGGAATTAATTAAATATCTGACTTAACCAAGATACCGCATATATGGTTGGTTGGTAATGTCATGCAAATTTATATATTATAAGAGATATTTCTAAACTATAAGTAATAAAAGTGGATCTCCTAATCCGAATATTTTATTTTACCTTTTTAATTTTCAAGTTTTTTTTATGTTGTTTTTTATTTATTATTTAATAATCCTATATATGTGTTGTAACTAAATACCTTATCCATTTGGACTTTGTAATGCTCCTGTCACATTTCAATGTTGCATGATGGCCATCTTTTCAAACATGATAGAACAAAACATGGAAGTCTCCATGGGTGACTTCTCAGTATTTGGATACTCGTTCAACCACTGTTTGCAAAATCTAGAAAAAAGTGTTACAAAGATGTGAAAATACCAACCTAGTACTCAACTGGGAGAAAAACCATTTCATGGTGCGGGAAGGCATTATCCTGGGACATCGGATCTCACGGAAAGGAATTGAGATAGACAAAGCAAAGATCGAGACAATAGAAAAATTACATCCACCATCATCCGTCAAAGGAATTCGAAGTTTTCTCGAGCATGCATGGTTTTACAGGAGATTTATCAAAGACTTCTCTAAGATTGCTAAACCTCTGTGTAATCTGCTAGAGAAAGACGTGTCTTTCAACTTCACCAAAGAATTCTACCATGCTTTTGAGATCTTGAAACAGAAGCTGATCTTTGCCCCCATCATAGTAGCACCAGACTGGACTCTTCCATTTGAAGTGATGTGCGATGCCAGTGATTTTAAAGTAGGTGCAGTTTTGGGATAATGTAAAGTAAAAAATTTTCACACCATCTATTACGCCAGCTGAACTTTAAATGAAGCACAACTCAACTACACAACAACTGAAAATGAATTACCCTCAGTTGTGTTTGCTTTTTGAAAAAAATTTGCCTCTATTTTTTGGGACCCAAAGTGGTGGTCAACACAGATCATTCAGCAATCAAATACCTGATCGCGAAGAAAGATGCCAAGCCTAGATTGATCCGTTGGGTGCTTCTACTGTGAGAATTTGACGTGGAGATCCGAGACAGGAAAGGGACAGAAAATCAAGTGGCAGATCACTTATCGAGGCTAGAGAATGGAGAAACAACAAGCAATGAGCTGACAATCAAAGAAACTTTTACTGATGAACAATTGTTTGCCATCAAGCAGCAGGAAGTCCCATGGTACGTTGACTATGTAAACTACATAGTATAAGGGAAATGGCCGTTGGAACGGACACATCAACAAAAGAAGAATTCTTCAAAAAAAGTCAAGCACTATATATGGGATAAGCCGTACCTATTCAAACATTATGCAGATCAGTTATTGTGGCGTTGTGTACCATAGAATGAGGTTAATAGTGTCTTGCAGCATTGTTATTCATCACCATACGATAGACACTTCAGCGGAGATAAAACTGCAGCCAAAGTCCTACAATCAGGTTTGTTCTGGCCCACTTTGTTTAAAGATGTTCACTTATTCATTCTTCAATGTGACAGGTGCCAAAGAACGGGTAATATTTCGAGGAGAAATGAAGGACCTCTTCAAAGAATTCTCGAAGTGGAGATATTTGATGTTTGAAGTATTGATTTTATGGGATCCTTTGCTCTATCATATGGAAATCTGTACATTCTAGTTGCAGTAGACTACATCTCCAAATGGGTTCAAGCAACAGCACTGGCATCAAATGACCTAAAAGTTGTGTTAGGATTCCTTAAAAATAATATTTTCACTCGCTTCGAAAAACCTCGGGCAATCATCAATAATGGTGGCACACATTTCTACAATAGATACTTTGATGCATTCCTATTCAAATACGAATTACTCACAAAGTTTCCACTGCTTACCATATGCATTCAAGTGGGCAGCTTGAAGTTTAAACCAGAGAGATCAAAAGAATCTTGGAGAGAACCGTTGGATCAACAAGGAGAGACTGCTCTACAAAATTGGATGAAGCATTATGGGCCTACCGGATAGCTTACAAGACACCCATTGGTATGTCTCCATATCGAATAGTGTTTGGGAAAGCATGCCATCTTCGTGTAGAGCTTGAACATAAAGTGTACTAAGCACTGAAGAAGTTAAATCTTGATCTACAAGAAGCATGAGAGAAACAGCTCCACCAACTAAACGAATTGGAGGAATTTCACCTTTATGCTTATTAGAATGTCAAATCGTACAAAGAAAAAACCAAGAAATAGCATGATAAAGAAATAGTGCGAAGACAACTAGAACTAGGGCAGCTGGTGTTGTTATACAATTCAAGGTTGAAACTTTTCCCTGAAAAGCTGAAATCAATGTGGTCAGGTCTATTTGTGTTACTCAGGTGTTACCCTATGGATTAGTTGAGATATACAACCCCAACTCCAACAACATATTTAGGGTAAACTGCCTGGTGTCAAGCATTATTGGCGAGAATCATTTGAGCGACCAAAAAAAAAGTCTCATACTTGCAGATCTAGCCTAACGTTCGGGCAGTTATGTCTAGCTGAAGATGTTAAACTTAGAGCTAGCAGGGAGCCAACCCATGCAATTTTTGTATATATTGAGATTTGGTGTGTTTTATTTTTGTAGAAAAAGTCACAGACAAAATAGAAGACTTTCTCGTAAATCTTGACAAACATTTTCCTTTTCTCCCTCAAAATTATCTGATGAAAGTCTACAAAGCACGCATTGAACGAATAAGACTTTTGATGATCAAAGGTATTCATAGTGACATTCGTTGAATAATTGAAGCACAAGTCCGATTGGCAGGTGAGTCATCTGACTCTTTTATTTCATTTTTTCCTGGTTTAGATAGAAGCACCTATGCTAAGAAAAGAAAAGCTAAAAGCTTAGGTGTTTGCTATAAATGTGCACGTTGTACATGTAATACTCTTTGTCGTTCTTTAGGAATGGTGGCTGATAACCGCGAAGATAAATGTACCATCTCCAATACTAGAATGTTACTGGCAAGCAACAGATCTCATTGTCGTCTAAGCCTCTAACTCATGAACTAGAACACTTGCTTATATCTCTATGCTATGAAATATCCATTAAATCACATATGCAAACTTGTATGCCTGAATCAACTTGAATGCAAGATAATAAATGAAAACTCATGCATAAATACATGGACTAAAGTAAATACAATATGTCAACAACATCACTCATGTCAATAATACAACAAAGTGACTCCACAGAAGTCTACATTCTAAATAAATATTGCTCTAGAATGATGGACCCGACGACTAGTGACGGAAGTGTAACACTTGTCCTCGAACTGGGTCTCCAAAACGACACATGGCTCACCAAAAAGGAGTGTCGCGCAAAAGAATTGGGAAGTGATGGGATGACTCCAAAGAATCTCAGTTAGTGGAGCTACAAAAATAAGAAAACAGATCAGAACATCATAATAAACCATTTATACTTAAAGCTTTTCTGAAAACTTTCTTGAAACTCGTACTTTTCTTTTATCTGAAAAATATTTTTCTGAAAATTTTCTGAAAAAGATATCTCTGATGCAGTAGAAAACTGGACACATGGGGGCGTTACGTATCACCGTCCCCTCATATGCCTATTGGAGCCAGAAGTGTAAATCCATGACTTTGGGGCATTATGTATCGTCGTCCCTCAAGCCACAAACTAGAACTGGGGGTGCAGATCTATGCTACCACCCAAGCTCTGAAACTAAGGTCTAGGGGGGTTACGTATCGCCGTCCCCCTAGCCCTGATCTACGTGTGCACACGGTCTCTGTCCGTCAATTCCAACTATGTTAAGTTACATACTGGGGTGAGTTTTTCCCTCATGCCCCGAAAAACATAAAATATTACTGATAAACTTTTTAAAACTTTTAATTCAAGTATCATGTAACATGTAACTGATAATTAAACAAGGCTAACGAACTAAAACTTTTAAAAGTAAGTCTTGAAATAAATATTAATCTAAAACAAATAATTATAAATCTATTTGCAAGAAAATAAATCGCCACTCACATATTTGAAGTCCGGCTAAGTTCCCTTCACATTGATGGGGGTGAGTGCGGCTCTTGTCGAGTCTATAAAGAATATACGGAGTTAGAATTAGCAGTTATAAAATAAGATTCATAATCACATAAAACGTCTTAGCCCTTTTTGGTTTACCCCATTAGAACTTTTCTATTCCCCAAATGGATTACAAAACAATATTCAGACTGGGTTACGTATCGCATTGCTTAAAAAATCCTGAGTTTTAGTCATCGCGTCATGACAGAATCTTCATGCGCGTTGAATGCTAACCCTAAATCCATGGTCTTCTCTGTCTCGATGGAATCACGACGCAGGCTGCGTGTCGCGATGTATCGTCGTTTCCCAGAGGCAGATTCTGCTTCTCACGGCTGGTTCCCAAATTTCAATCCCACCACCAATCCCCAAACAAAATACTACATCCGCAATACATCCACAAGCTAATATAACATGTAATTTATCACTATAACACACTCCTAACATTAAATATCATCAATCCTCATCATCCTTACAAAATCAACAAACTTGAATAACAAACCTAAAATTACCCAAACACTCATTTCTTTAACACAAATCATCCAAACTTTATCCTCATCAACTCAACAATATACTCCAATCATTTAATCACCAAAATTTAAATTATTAAGATTTGGGTCAAGAACAGTTTACCTTAATTCAATCTTTTTCTTCCTTAGAAAAACACCAATGACTACCTTTTATCCCCTTTCTTAACTTAGCTAAAATGGATTGTCTTGATTTGGTTTTAAATTATTGATAAAAGAAATTGCAAGTTTACCTCTCTTTCTCCCTCTCCCTTCATGTCACAAAAAAAAGAAGAAATTGCTTTTTTTTTTTGATTTGTTTTATTTATTTTGCTTGTTAGAATTCTAGAAAAGCGTAGTAACTACAATTAATTGGGCCTTGGTCTCTCTTCTCTAATTTAATGAATTTTGAGCTTAGGCTTTTTTTCTTCTTTCTTTTCTAATCTTAAATATTGGGCTTAAAACAAAACCATGGAAACTTGGGCTTGATTTAGATAAATATTTATCACCTCAAAATTGATTTCAGAAATTACTTACTAACCCGGGAAAGAAAAATTCAAAGCGTGAGCTACACAATTGAGTCATTACAATAAAATAAAATTCATTAGGGATGACATGAGTAAGAAGTCTTTAGATGACATATCATTAACTCTTGAGACGCATTCCAGTGGATATGTGTATCACGTAATTCACATGTTACATACATAATTTCGAAAAGAAAGACAATAATTAAGTCTCGACAATCTAACTTTAAAAGATCTTGTTTGTCAATTTATAAGAAAATTGGATGGGAAGCTTGTCTCTGCCCATAGATGTCATTCAAGCCGTTACTTCTGTACATATTCATTATTTCTTTGTCTTTAACTAATAATTGTGATTTGCTTTGTTATTTTCTTTTATTTTCGCCGACAGGATCCAGACTTTTTGACTTTCAAGATTTATTTACTGTTTATCTAATAATTGTTATTTGGCAGGTACTCGTGCTATTATTACTCACCCTTTTTCAAGATCTATAAATTCAGTTCGTGATTGCACTCTTGTAGACATCCAGATTTGAGAAAGAAATATTAAATGATGATGATGATAATAATAATAATAATAAAATAATAATGATAATAATGATAATAATGATGATGATGATGATGATGATGATGATGATGATGATGATGATGGTGATGATAATAATAATAATTATAATAATAATAATAATAATAATAATAATAATAATAACAATGGAAGCAATTTCAAAAAGATGAGTCGTTAACATCTGTGTGTTTTGCGATACTAGTTCTAGTTCTAAACCAGAATTCGCTGAAGCAGCACCAGAATTAGGTAAAGTCATAGCTGAGAGGAATATGCACTTAGTATATAGTGGTGGCAATCTTGGACTAATGGGGTATGTTTCAAGAGTAGTATAGGAATAAGGTAGTCAAGTTTTGGGAATTATCCCAAAACCTTTGGCAGAGGCGAATCTTATGGGACAATCAAACAGTGATGAATGCATCATGCTAGGTAAGTCTGAACGACTTGTTGAAATGATTAACTGTACTGATGCATTAATTGTTTTGTCAGGTGGCTTGGGCACGATGGAGGAAATTTTTACAGAGCTATCTTGGGCGAACTTGAACATACTCTAGAAATCAATTTGATAGTTTAATGTTGATGGATTTTATGACTTTCTTTGTGTGTTTTTTGAAGATGCCAGGAGAAATAGGTTCCTTTAAAAATCTGTAAAAGATGTCTTCTTCACTGCTAGAACAACAAATGATTTAATTGACCAACTCTTAGCCTTTGAACCAAAAATTGACCCTATCATTTCCAAGATAAACTAGTCTGATAATGATCGTGGTAAGAAACGTCGGATAAATCTGGATCTTAACCTTTAGTTTCCTTTTTAAACGTAGAATTCCACGTTAACCAAGTATTGTTTTCTACACTCTTCTTCTTCTTTTTAGACATTGGAGACAATGTCTCAATTAGGTTTGGGGGAGAGGAATAGTTGACTAATATCTTGTTTTTATTTTTATCTTTTATTTTTCGTTGTGTTGTTTTTGCTTGATTTTTAGTCAAAAGTTCAAAAACTTTCACTCATGAGACGTATCTCAACCTATTTCATAACAAGTTAATTTTGTTTATTTCCTTTTGAATTATTTAAATTCATGAATTCTCTATAATACTGACTAAATTGGATCTTCATATGCTCATTTGACAAGTATTATCAACATGCATAGTAATATATGGACATGAGTTGTAAGTGAAAAGCTTGTAATAGTCAGTGCTCTAGTTTATTGGAGGAAGCATCTGAAATCGATGGAATAAAAAAATTATGTATATAAATAATTAACCATGCTATTACTTAGTAACCGGGCATCTTGCCTCAGTAAGCAGATATTATTTGCGTCAAACAGTAAAATCATAAGTTAATAATAATAAAATTTCTACTTAGTAATTGGACGTCTTACCTCAGTAAGCAGAGATTGTTCGCGTCAAAAGGTAGAACCTTTAGACATCTGAGATCTGACTAATTAAGTCTGTAAGGGAGTCTTAACACCTAGTGCCCTAAAGCCAACTGGCTTGGGAGTCACTGGCCCAAAACTCGCTATGGATTGAAGATATTATAAAAAAAAATCTATTGCTAAAAAGATGTGAATTCTGATATAACTTTATGACAAAAATATTACTCTCTTTTCAACTACACTTATGAATATTGTGGGCACAATGATTTGATTAATACCTTGTTGGTTATGTATATGGAGAATGGTAAAAATAATTAGAGAATTTACTTTTTTGGAAATTTAGAAAGAAAGAGAACAACTATTAACTTGGATAAGATTTTCAATTGTTTAGTCACTAACTCGTTTTGTGTGTTTGATTGACGTTTGTGGGTATCGTCGCTATAAGCCCTCATGAGACTACAACTCATCCACTATGGACACTTAGGGGTTTAAAGCCTTGTTGCATACGCTAAATGCAATCGTGATCCCTACGAAAATGGCATAGTTTAATTTTATTTTAAAGTTGTTTATTGTATTTTATTTTATTTGTTTTGCTTGAGGACTAGCAAAATGTTAGGTTTTGGGGTATGATAAGCAGAAAATATATCAATATTTACCGCCCTTTTACTTAATATTTTGTATAGTTTCTTTTGTTTTGTGAATATTTTGATGTGTTTTGTGTTAGTTTGTAGATAAATAAGATTTCAGGACTCAATTGAATCAAATCAGGGCTAAAACGGAGAAAAACGAACAAAAGGGGCCAAATTAGAAATTCACGTCGCGATGCGCCTAATTTACTATTCTGCCAACACGCGTCATCATGATGTTAGCATAATTATTGATCTGCCGACAAGCGTCATCGCCACATCATGACATACGTCATCGCTACGTAATCATGACGTCATCATAATAATCCAGCCTGCCGACACGCGTTATCCGTTGCATCAGTATGAGTCAGCTTCGCGACACCAAGCCTTCACGCGTCACGATGCCAAGCCATTAATTCAGCTGTCAACAGTCGCATGCCATGTGTCAAGCATCGACGCGCGTCACGACGCGTAAGGCCAAATTTTGCCTATAAATTGAGGCCGATTGAAATTTCATACTTTCTTCTAGGGATTTCCTTAAGAATACTAAGAAGATAATATCTTGTTTTTTTTATTTTCAGCTTTCTTGTATTTAATTTTCATTTTAAGCAATAAATTTTTATGTATTTTACTTTAAAGTATGAGTATGTAACTTCTTTCTACTGGAGTGAGAGGTAAATATTTTATTATTATAATTTAGATTAATCCTGACTTAATAGGATACCACCTTTTTTGTCGGTTGGACTTAATTAAATTAATTTTTACTTGACTTAATTGGATACCGCATTTATGGTCGGTGGGAATTAATTAAAAATATGACTTAATTAGGATACCGCATATATGGTCGGTTGGTAATGTCATGCAAATTTATATATTATAAATGAGATTTCTAAATTAGAAGTAATAAAAGTGGATCCTCTAACTCCAATATTTTATTTTATTTTTTATTTTACCTTTTTAATTTTCAAGTTTGTTTTATGTTTTTTTTATTTATTTATGTCTTTAATAGTGCTAGATATGTGTTGTAACTACATACCATATCTAGGGTTGTGATGAATTCCAATATCACTGGTTTATAAGTTGGTTATTTTGTGCCTTGGGTACTATATTGGTTTATTTATTAAGTTTTAGTCTTAATGCTTCTTGTTAACTGGCCTCTAATAAGATTGATTTGGTAAACTTAAAATGAACTTGGAAAAGAGATTTTAGGTTTAGCCATAGTCTAAATAGCCCATGATCTCACCTTAGGGTAAATTTCATTTAAGGTAGATTTCCGTACAGGATATGAATATACCTATCGGGCAGGGGTAGCCATAATTGGAACTTAAACTTAATTAACTCGAAGTTTCTTAATTAACATAGGAAAATAGTTAATTGGATTACTTTGGGTGTTTGCATCTAACCATCAGAAGAGGCTTTTGCATAACCTCGTGTTCTAGGTTAATAAACCGATATATTACATAAACATGAGATAATCACTTCATTTAAAAGATATTGGAAGGATTCACAACCCTAAATAGCCTTATAATATTGATTTTTCCCTAAATTTATATAACATTGTTTTATTTACTTGTTTTAGATAAAAATCACCATCCAACAAACAATTACATCAATTAGATACTCGTAGACATTTAGCTTCATAAATTGATAGCTTAGGTATTTAGTCCTCGTGGGATTGTTGCATTTTATACTACTTGAGCGATCCATGCGCTTGCGTTACGTGAATGTTTACCACCGATCAAGTTTTTGGCGCCATTGTCGGGACTTATTTATCTTTCACTATTAATTTTGGGGTTAGATACTTTACTTATGTCTAATTTTTTTTTACTAATTATTTTTATTTTCTTGTGTTTCAGGTTCTCATACACTACATGAGAAGAAGCAAAAGCTTTGAAATCCGTCCGCTTGATCCTGAAATTGAAAGAATAATCAGACAGTTGAGAAGGGAAAAGCGAGAAGGCCAAGAAGCACTGATCAAAATGAACAATCAAGAACATGAACCTTTGGAAGTTGCACCACCAATTCCCATTTGAGACAGAATAATTCTGGTGGTTGACGACTTCATAACATGTATTATACTTCCTCCCTTACCAGTAAATACATGTGACATCAAAACATGCATTCAGATGATACAACAATCAGTTCAATTTGGATGAGGTGCAATAGAATATCTTAATGCCCACATCAGCAACTTCCTGGAAGTTTGTGGCACATTCAATTACAATAGAGCGGCAGAAAAATCAATGAGATTGCGTGTGTTCCTATATTCCTACAAAGACAAAGCCAAGGCTTGGCTTCATTCACTACCAGCACGTTCCACCACAACTTGGAACACTCTGGCCACCAAATTCCTTGTAAAATATTCCCCCCAGCCAGAACAGCAAAGCTGAGGAACGATATCACATCTTTTGTGCAACATGACTCAGAATCCTTCTGCGAAGCTTGGGAGACATACAAGGAATTGCTCCGAAAATGTCCTCACCATGGGATTGCAAATTGACTACAAGTCCAAACCTTCTACAATGGACTATCTAGACTTATGAAAACCACAATAGATGCTGATCCTGGAGGATCATCAATGGCAAAAGGAGAAGATCATGTCTGGGACTTAATTGAAGAAATGGCCAATAAAAATTCTTTGTGGCCAACAGAGGGAAGCATGATCAAACAAATAATAGGAATCCACGAAGTAGGAGCCAACACAACAATGAATGCCAAGCTGGAACAGATATGCAAATATCTAGAAACTCTTAGCATGTAGGGTAAAGCTGGATCCACAAGTTCACCATATTGAGGAGCACCAGAGGTAGAATCTTACAACCAACATGATGAGACTGCAAACTATGTCAGTAATTTCAACAAACATGGAAAAAATCCATATTCCAATACCTACAATGTTGGATAATTATGACCCATAGCGTCACTATTTGTACAAATCATGGTGTTGTTGTACAAATTAACTATGTGACAAAGGAGATTGCTCTCTTATCATTTGTGATTAGATCACCTAGATGTATAAATGATAAGAGGTCCTTATGATTAGTTCCTGGATTGAAATGATATGAGACAATATCAGTCCACGAAGGTATAATCATTAAATATCCCTAGTCAGAGTATTATCGAGATTGGAAATCGATAAATGCGTAAAAGTCTAGTATTACACTTATGCGCGTTGTGAGGGCACAATAACATAATTCTCATATATTTGGGTATTGGATACTCATGCAAGTGAAATAGGAGGTTGTGTTTTACCGATGGTACGGAAAACAGCTTTGCTCTGGATAGACCCCTCCAAATTCCATTGGTAGTATGACTATGTGTCTATGGAAGTCCGAAATCAGGGTAGGTGTATTTGGTCTTATCCTGAGACTTGCACCGCTAATACTTGCGACAATCAATATGCTTTGGTTTTGGTCGTCCAGGGCTTTAACCGGTTCTGTGTATCCCTCTGTTGGGTATATTGAGAATCGTAGTGTATTGGGTGTGATGTCAAGATGGAAGTATCACTCCAGTTATAGTGGAGATGATGTCACGTAGGATACGGTACTAGTACTCTTAAGTACTACAGTCATCGGGATATTATGACTAGGTCATGTATATCCGATTATAGAGACTAGTTACAAGACATCCAATATGTGCTTTGTACGAGACAGACATAACTCCAGCCCGGGCCTAGCACGTGGCATCCGATACTGGATCGACATACACGATACCACGTATACTACGCCTGATATAGATCGCTTATTCATGTAAGCATGTTTTTGGAGAATTGGGTAGGCATGACGCTTTGCTAGAAGCCAACCTTGTCTTGTAAATCGGTAAAACGTAGTACTTGGTATGTACGTATTCGGATAATCCAACGACCAAATTTACAGCCAACATATCCGGGGATCTCATGGGTCGCTTCCCGAAGATTCACCGATGAAGTATGACTCGCACTTTATTAATCTGGGATCAATTAGAAGAGAGAGAAAATTAATCATGGATTTATTACGGAGATATTTTATCTAGGATAAAATATCATTTAAAGAGAGAGAACGATTAATTTGGAATTAATCGATAAATTAATATATTCGATATATTAAATGAAATTGGATTTCGACGCGGAATTAAAATTAGATTTCAATTCGGGCGAACGAGTTAATTTAGAATTAATTCGTTAGCGATGTGAATAGTAATTATGCTACGCATGATTATTTAATTAAATTAGATTTAATTATGACGTAACGGAAAATTCGTTAATTTGGAATTAATGAACCCGAGCCCGGAATTGTTTGCGAGCGCATTCGCATTTCGAATTCGAGTGTGGCACGTAAGTCAAATCAAGCGTCAAATCACAAGTCACATCTAGCGTCACATCATTCGTCAATCAAGTGATAGATGTCTTTCAGTAGATGGGAAAGCTTTCCCATCATTCGTAGATGGGAAAGCTTTTTAGTTTGGCTTTTTGAAAGCCAAATTTTTAGTAAATGAATTTGAAATTCATTAAAGTGTATAAGATACACTTTATGCCTAAAAAAAAATTCTAGACTTTCTCTTCCTCATCTCTCTCTTTCTCTCGCCCAAAGGGGCCATTTTTCTTCTTCCTTTCACTGCCCAAAACTGTGAATGATGGAGAAGCATATATGATGATTTTGTGGCAAAATCATCAAGAGCTAGCACTCTTAGAGTCGTCCGAAGGTAATAGGGAAACCCACCTGTGTGCATGGAATCTTTTCATCACAAAGCTTGGAGCTTAATGGACATCAATGGCCAAATTTGTGGACACCCAAACCTCCCACTGTCGTGAGTCTTGGAGGGCTTCAAAGGGCTTAAAAAGTTTTTTATTGTCCACCGCATCGCTCAACCGATCATTGTGAGTATTCCGCAACTTCCTTTGTTGTATTCGCACTTGATTTCAATGCTTGATTCGATCCTCGGGACTTAGAGATTTCCCAACAATGTTATCAGAGCGAGTAAAAGCATGAAACTTGATTTATGGCTTAAAATTGGGTAAATTGATTTTGAGCATGTTTTGTTTAAATTGTTTGATTGAATATGTTTAAATGATGTTTAATTGAAGTTTGATTGGATCAATTTCATGAAATTATGTTTGGAATATTTTTCCTCAATAACCTTAGCTTGGCCGAGAGGTCTATTACCCTAAATGTCTTGGAATTTTGATTTTTGATTCATTGGATGAGTTAGAATCATTCGGGAATTATTGATTGTGGATTTAATTGGATTGAAACCGAATCGATTTGAAAAACCCTAAATTGCAAAGACTTTAAAAGCATGAATTGGGTTTGATTTTATTAAAATGTGTTGGACATGTTTTAATGTTGATGAGCATGATTAGTTATATAAATTGATGATTTGGAAATGTTGATTTATGTGATTAATTATGTAATACACTTTAGGTTAATTAGATTATGAAATTGGAATTTTTTGATTTAATTAATTAGGCTAATTTTGGAAATTGGGCTTGAAAGTTGTTATTGGGCTTTAATGGGCTTGGTTGTACCAAGATGGGCTTAGGCTAAATTGGTTGGATCCAATTGGGCCCAAAACCACTTCCGTGAAGTCCAAATGCGACTAATGGACCTTTAACTTTAATTGGGCCTAATGGGCCTAAATTGGTTTCAAAGGCATATGAGGGTGATTCCTTTGAATGAGCTTTAGTCTTTGGGTTTGACCCATGTTGACCAAAAGTCCATGCCTTAAGAAATTAATTGAAAGCTCATTGGACTTTAATTAAATTAACATTGGACGTTAATCGGGCTTTGAGACCCGTAACGATTAAATTTGTAATTTAAGTCGTAAAGGTTCGTAATAAAGTGTAATATTTGATTTGGAATTAAATAGCGGATTAGTATTAAATACAAGTTAAATTAGATTTAATGTTGTAGTTTAATTTAATTCAAGAATTCGTACTTTGAGTACTTATTTGCAAAACGAGTTTGACTCACGCAAAATCAAATCGTTGTTTGAACATTGAATGGTCATTATTATCAGATTAATTAATTTGATTAGATTGATTGATAGCATGCTTGTGTGAATACATGGTTGCGATGCATGAATAATGTATATCGGATGGATATTAGATGGGTGGGGCAATTTTAGAAATTATTGTAATAAATTTGGAATTTATTAAATTGGACCTGCGTGTCCAGCCTATTACCTCATTTCTCATTGTATTTCTCTTCTCACTTATTCCCCTCAATGTAAATGAGGTTTTTTTAGAAGTGTAGTGTAACGGGTAGAAGTAAATACTTGTGCTAGAGGGAGAGAGGAAATGAAGAGATTTGATCTATGATCAATGTATTGAGTATCCATCCGCATATCATTATTATTTATTTATACGCACTTTATTATGTGTTTAGAATGCATGTTTAAGGGTGTATGATGATGAGACCTTAACAAAGATAATAAATTGGTTGCCAATTTGTACGTGGAAAACCCTCATAAAATATTAAGCGTTTTTCCTTCCATTCAGTGATTCTTACTCAAGATCCAAGACTGACATTGGTTTGTTGGCCAAAGTCAAGACCTTTGTCTGTCGCGGATGTGTTTGAATCACGAGAGCTTTGTTACATATTGGTGTCTTGTCTAAGTCGTGATTTTTTGGCCAAAGTCAAGATCACTTCTTGTCCATCGACATTGATTACGAAGCTTTCCATGGTCAATGGGTTCCGCTTAACTGGGATCACTAAGTTTGTTGTGCCAAAGCCAAGGCTTAGTTGATTCAGAGGAAAAAGGTTAGGGAATATATTGGATATATTGACATATATAAGATATATGTTTCGGACTTAGATGTCCACCTACTGGATCTAGGAATTGGATTGGATCCAATTGATCTTAGAGATCTACCTAGTTAAGTATCATACAATTTGTTGGCCAAAGTCAAGATTGTGTGTTATTTAACGGGATCCTAGTCCACTAGGAAACACGATTTCCCGAGTACTCGACAGAGGGTTAGAGGCTCGCCGAAAAATAGTGCGAGGCAAGAATTAAATTTGCAATATTTGTTTAGATAATTGCCATACGCGCTCAATCAAATATCATTCGTCAAATGAATTAAATGTTAGTTGGACTAATATTTAAATCGTTTTTTTAAAACATTTGGACTGTATTCAAACTATTTCAATTAATAGTTTATTTCATAATTGGATTATAGTAATCAATATAATTGAATTTAATTAATTAAAAGTATAGTTGATTATATAGTTGGACTATAATAATCATCATATTAAATAGTACCTGATATCATTGATTAAATAGTTGGATTATTAGAATCAAGATAAAATTGAAAGATTGGTGTTTAAAACATAATACTAAGGAAAATGTGTTTAAACGGCTTAATTTTCAAATTGAGAATAAAATTTCAGGATAGTCCTGGAAAATAAGAAGTTACTTTATTTTATAAAATAACATCTTAGGCCTAAGCCCGGAGTTAAGAAAATAGTAGAGCATGATCTTTAGAAGATTCATGTGATGATAACTTTAGTGCTTAATCCATTATCCTTGCCAAAATTACTCTTTAATTTCTTAATCAGAACTAAGGATTAGATCCTTAAAGTATGATGATTAAATTGAAGGATCTTAATAGATCTATTCTTATATCTTAGAAGTATTAAATTACAATTAATAACTCTTGGAGAGTTAATGGCTATTCTCAAGGAGACAATGCCAATACTTGCAATAAGGCAAGAAGCGCAAAGCGCACCTTACTTCGACATTCCAGAAACCCAAGGCTTGACCAAAGGCTTCTATAATGTAGAAAATGGCAAAGGCAAAATCATTATTATCTTCTAGGAAGATAAAGGACACATCCCAATATTTCTATCTAAAATGTGGCAAACGGGGTCATTAAAGTGTGACCGCCGTATGGACAAGGCAGACATGAAGGAATTGAAGACGAGCGAGGCTCTGACTTCAAAGATGTTTGTCGTAAATATGCTCACTACTAATATTAAAATTGGATTTTAAATACTTAGTGTTATACATAAATATGTACTAGTGTGCAGCATCTGCTATGAGCAC
Organism: Zanthoxylum bungeanum; assembly: GCA_019454045.1. NCBI lineage: Eukaryota > Viridiplantae > Streptophyta > Magnoliopsida > Sapindales > Rutaceae > Zanthoxylum > Zanthoxylum bungeanum. Next base: position 44,693 of record SKCR01045072.1, read on the forward strand.
GATACTGACATCAGTTGAGATTAATCTGTGAATTGGAAACAGGACAATAGTCTCTATTTTACCGTAGATACCTAAGTTTAGGAACTACCATTCGGGTGTGTACTTAAATTAGGAAACTGTTATAATGTAACTAGTTTGACTAGAATCATTATCTCTATCTCGAGTATAACTCGTTGGGAGTATACCTTTATATTCTAGAACACTAAAGTGTTTTATTTTATAAAGATGATATTGAGATAAACACAATAAATGTGAATAATAATATTTATATTTTGAATATAAAAAATTCTCAAATATATAACATTACAAATAAGTAGATCGAACTGATTTGATCAGTAAGACTTATTTATGGCAGTGTTGTCTAGGACACATTAAAAAAGACTCGTGTATCCACACTTTCAAATAGTTGATACTATGATAAATTTGATCATATTCAAATAATGTCTACGAATCTAGTTTATTGGGCAAAGTGCCTAAAATACCTTTTTACTTGGTAAAAGTGTAAGTGTCATCGATTGTTAGCCCTTGTTCATAGTGAAGTAAGTGGGCCCATATCTAGCTGGGCTAGAGGTGGATATGGATGTTTCGTGACCTTTACGGATGTGGCATCTCGTTATGGTTATATGTTTCTTTTGAAACACAAATCGGAAACTTTTAGAGTTTCGACACGAAATAGACGAACAAATCGGCTAAAGTATTAAGACATCACGGTTTAACCATGATGAAAATACTTAAGCAATAAGTTTCTAATATACTTGAAAGAGTATAGTATTCTTTCAATGAGGACTCCTCTCGGAACACGTCAGTTTGACGGTGTGTCCGAACGGCGAAACCAAATTTTGTTAGACATGATAAGGTTAATCATGAGTCGCTCTGAGCTACCATTTCCTTCAACGGATAAGCATTTAACAGTGCAATACTTATTTTGAATAAGGTTCCATAAAAATCTGTTTGACAGAATTCATATTAGATATGAACAGGAAAGAAATTGGATTTTCTTATTCCTGCAGATTTAGGTATGCTAGGCATATGTTTTGATGATACCAAACTAGAACCCAAATCGGATAAGTGCCTAATGTAATTGGTTATCCTAGGGAAACCAAAGTATTGTACTTATACAACTCACTAAAAGAACAACGTTATTATTGCTCACCATGCGGTTTTCCTAAGAGGAATACCGATATGTAGTGGTAAGTGGGAGGATAGTAAAACTCGATGAAAATCGAAATAATACTGTTCGAGGCACTTAGTCCTTAATGGAACACAAACAGTTCATCAATGATGAAACTGTACCAATAATCTTCGAATACACAAGAACCACGTAGGTGGAGAGATTCAGAAAATAACCTGGGGTATGGGTTTCTGATCTCACCTCATAAAGATGTCAATCTTTTGGGGAATACCAACCGACTACGTATGAGGAAGTGATACAAGGTATCGACTCTCTATTATGGCAAAGTGCCATCATGTCCGAAATGGATTCCATGTATATCAACTATGTTTGGATACTAGTTGTAGTACCGTAAGACATTGTGTCTGTTGGTACTAATGAGTCTTCAAGGAAGACATACATAGATGGCAACATACCAACGTACTAAGCTGGGCTCGTAACGAAAAGGTATCGTTATCAACATTGTGTCGATTATGACGAAACCTTTTACATGTTGTCACGATAAATCCATTTGGATAATGTTTGCTAATGCTGCATGTTTCATTTATGAAATATGGCAGCTGAACGGGAAAATCGCTTTCCTGAAAAGGAAACCTTTTGGAGGATGTTTACAATATCCTGTCGGTTTTTTCGTACCAAAACTAGCAAACAAGGTTTGCAGATTATTCTATCCATGTTTGGATTGAAGCAAGCATTAAGTTATTGGAATTATCATTTTGATGTAATCATATTGGTTTATGATTTGATTCAAAACGAAATGATTCTTGTGTATATAAGGAGGTTAGTGGGAGCGCACTGAAAGTGACTGTCTTAAATAATGATGATATGTCATTTCTTGGAAATGATATTCTCATATTACAATCGGTGAAATCTTGGCTTTCATGAAAATTCTCCGTAGAATTCTTGGGAGTAACAACCTTTATTCTAGGAATAAAGATCTACTGGGATAGATTTAAAGTTGTTGAGACTCTCCGAGAACTAGTACATTGAAAAATGTATGTGACCTGGTGTCTCATAAGCTTTGAGCATATGGAGTCACAAACAGGCCAATCCTAGTGATGGTCACTGGATTGATGTAAAGAATATCCGTTAGTATCTTAGAAAACTAAGGATAATGTCTTAAACTATGGAGAAGGAGAACTTGAAGTAACTGGGATCACTACTGCAAGTTTCCTAACCGATAAAAATGACCTTAAGTCGCTAAACGGTACTATACAGTTTGAATAACGATTTAGTGAGCTAGAAATCTTCCAAGCAAGATACTGTTACCGAATAAAGAACATATGCGGGTAATTGCTGTAGCTGAGGTAGCAATAGAAGCCATTTGGGTCAATAACAAATCTAATTAGATTAGATATAGTTATGTTAGCAGCTGAGCTAGGCTACAGCGCATGCTAAAGAATTAACGATCTCATCAACGATCCAGATATATACTTCGACTATTCATCTAATTCATTCGGATCATACATCGTGGCGATGTGATGATCGTATAAATCGCATCAGACGATAATCATGCAAATCCGCTGATGAAAGCCTTTACTCAGCAGTTTGAGCGAACCGTACATAGTTCGGATGGTAGACACTCGAGTGACTGGCTATAGGCCAAGTGGGAGATTGTTGGACAATTATGACCCATAGCGTCACTATTTATACAAATCATGGTGTTCTTGTACAAATTAACTATGTGACAAAGGAGATTGCTCTCTTATCATTTGTGATTAGATCACCTAGATGTATAAATGATAGGAGGTCCTTATGATTAGTTCCTGGATTGAGATGATATGAGACAGTATCATTCCACGAAGGTATAATCATTAAATATTCCTAGTCAGAGTATTATCGAGATTGGACATCGATAAATGCGTAAAAGACTAGTATTATACTTGTGCGCATTGTGAGGGCACAATAGCATAGTTCTCATATATTTGGGTATTGGATACTCATGCAAGTGTAATAGGAGGTTGTGTTTTTCCGATGGTACGGAAAACAGCTTCGCTCTGGATAGACCCCTCGAAATTCCATTGGTAGTATGACTATGGGTCTATAGAAGTCCGAAATCAGGGTAGGTGTATTTGGTCTTAACCTGAGACTTGCACCGCTAATACTTGCGACAATCAATATGCTTTGGTTTTGATCGTCCAGAGCTTTAACCGGTTCTGTGTATGCCTCAGCTGGGTATATTGAGAATCGTAGTGTATTGGGTGTGATGTCGAGATTGAAGTATCACTCTAGTCATAGTGGAGATGATGTCACGTATGATACGGTACTAGTACTCTTAAGTACTGTAGTCATCAGGATATTATGACTAGGTCATGTCTATCCGATTATAGAGACTAGTTACCAAACATCCGATATGTGCTTCGTACGGGACAGACACAACTCCAGCCCAGGCCTAGCACGTGCCATCCGATACTGGATCGACATACACGATGCCATGTATACTACGCCTGATATAGATCGTTTATTCCTGTAAGCATGTTTCTGGAGAATTGGGTAGGCATGAAGCTTTGCTAGAAGCCAACCTTGTCTTGTAAATCGGTAAAATGTAGTACTTGGTATGTACGTGTTCGGATAGTCCAACGACCGAATTTACAGCCAACATATCCGGGGATCTCATGGGTCGCTTCCCGAAGATTCACCGATGAAGTATGACTCACACTTTATTAATCTGGGATTAATTAGAAGAGAGAGAAAATTAATCTTGGATTTATTACGGAGATATTTATCTAGGATAAAATATCATTTAAAGAGAGAGAACGATTATTTGGAAATAATCGATAAATTAATATATTCGATATATTAAACGAAATTGGATTTCGACGCGGAATTAAAATTATATTTCAATTCGGGCGAACGAGTAATTTAGAATTAATTCGTTAATGACGTGAATAGTAATTATGCTAGGCATGATTATTTAATTAAATTAGATTTAATTATGACGCAACAGAAAATTCGTTAATTTGGAATTAATGAACCCGAGCCCGGGATTGTTTGCGAGCGCATTCGCATTTCGAATTCGAGTGCGGCACGTAAGTCAAATCAAGCGTCAAATCGCAAGTCACATCTAGCGTCACATCATTCGTCAATCAAGTGATTGCTGTCTTTCACTTTGAGTGATTGACACTAGTCACTATTCATGAGTGATGTGACTTGATGTAAGTTGATGGATGTAGATGGGAAAGCTTTTTAGTTTGACTTTTTGAAAGCCAAATTTTTGGTAAATGAATTTGAAATTCATTAAAGTGTATAAGATCCACAAAAAAAAAACTAGACTTTCTCTTCCTCATCTCTCTCTTTCTCTCGCCCAAAGGGGCCATTTTTCTTCTTCATTTCACTGCCCAAAATCGTGAATGATGGAGAAGCATAGATGATGATTTTGTGGTAAAATTATCAAGAGCTAGCACTTTTAGAGTCGTCCGAAGGTGATAGGGAAACCCACCCGTGTGCATGGAATCTTTTCATCACAAAGCTTGGAGCTTAATGGACATCAATAGTCAAATTTATGGACACCCAAACTACCCACTACCGTGAGTCTTGGAGGGCTTCAAAGGGCTTAAAAAGTTTTTTGTTGTCCACCGTATCGCTCAACCGATCATTGTGAGTATTCCGTAACTTCCTTTGTTGTATTCGCACATGGTTTCAATGCTTGATTCGATCCTCGGGACTTAGAGATTTCCCAACATACAACCCATGTTTGAGGAATCATCCCAATTTTGCATGGAGCAATAATTCAGGAAAAATGAACAATCCACCACCCGGATTCCAGAAATAGCAGAGGTGTTTGCCCAAATGAAAAAACAAGAAGTAAAATACGATGTTTTAGCAGCTGTGGTTCAAAATCAAACAACATCTTTGAAAGCACTGGAAAATCAAAAAAGACAGCTAGCCAATGCTCGGAGTTAGAGACCGCAAGATACCCTTCCTAACAACACAGAAACAAATCCAAGGAACAGAGGGAATTAGTAATGTCAAGCCATAACTTTGAAAAGTGGCACTTAAATCAACAAAGATGTTGGAGTCAAGGCATCTACTGAAGAAGTTCGAAAAGAAAACTGTGAAGCAGATCCACAGATGGAGGAAAAAGAGGCAAAAGAAATTGATCACAAAAGATTCACTCCACCTCCGCCCTTTACACAGCGTCTTCAGAAACACAAACTAGATAAATAAGTTGCTCGATTCCTGGAGATCTTTAAAAGTTGTATATCAACATTCCATTTGCAAAAGCGTTGGACCAAATGGCCAGCTATGTCAAATTCATGAAAGATATTCTGCACGAAAGCGAAGATTAGAAGATTACGAGACTGTATCATTGAGGAAGAATACAGCGCCATCATTCAGAGGAAACTTCTCCCAAAGTTGAAAGATCCTGGCAATTTCATCATCCCTTGCACCATAGGAGAACATTACTTCGGTAAGACTTTGTGTGATTTAGGTGCTAGTATTAACTTGATGCCTTTGTCTATTTATAGGAAACTGCAAATTAGATAAGCAAAGCCCACCTCATTCACTCTACAACTTGCTAATAGATCGCTCATATTTTCGAGAGGTGTAGTGGAAGATGTATTGGTCAAAGTCGACAAATTCATTTGCCCAACAGATTTCATTATCCTTGATATAGAGGAAGACAATGGCGTACCCATCATCCTCGGGAGACCATTCTTGGCTACAAGTCGAACCATTATTAATGTACAAAAAAGTGAACAAACCATGAGGGTACATGACCAAGAAGTAACATTCAATGTTTTCAAAGCCATGAAATTCCCGAATGATGAAAAGAACGAGGAATGTTTCAGACTTGATGTAATAGATATTATCATCCAGAACACAGATGCAATGCAACTTTCCACTGACAAACTTGAAGCATGCATCACCAACATGACTTACAGAGAACTAGATGATGAGATTCTGGAATGTATCAATTATCTTGATGGAGCATCTCGCTTCAGATCGACACCACATATGGAAAGTTTGGAACTACCGAAAAATGAGCGAATCAAGCCCTCAATTAAAGAACTATCGCAGCTGGAACTAAAGCCACTTCCGAGCCATCTCAGGTATTCATACTTGGAAAATTCTTCTAATTTACCTGTGATTATTTCTTTGTCATTAACATACGTGCATGAAGATAAGTTACTGAGAGTGCTATGCAAGCATAAAATAGATATTGGCTAGACTATAGCAGACATTCAAGGCATCAGTCCACCATTTTACATGGCACAAAATCCGGATGAACGACGAGTATAAAGCCACAATGGAGCATCAACGGAGACTAAATCCAATCATGAAGGAAGTTGTGAAGAAAGAAATCATTAAATGGTTGGATGCAGGTATCATTTACCCCATCTCTGACAGTACTTGGGTGAGTCCTATGCAATGTGTGCCCAAGAAATGAGGAATGATTGTAGTCACCAATGAAAAGAACGGGCTTATTCTAAAAAGATCGATAATTGGATGAAGACTGTGCATGGACTACAGGAAACTGAACAAAGCAACAAGAAATTATCATTTCATGCTACTATTCATTGACTAGATGCTAGGCAGATTGGCGGGACATGAATTCTACTATTTTCTGGACGGACACTCAGGATACAATCAGATTGTCATCGCCCCAAAAGATCAGGAGAAAACCATTTTTATATGCTTGTATGGTACTTTTGCTTTCCGCATGATGCCATTTGGACTCTGTAATGCTCATGCCATATTTCAGTGTTGCATGATGGCCATTTTTCAGACATGATAGAACAAAGTATGGAAGTCTTCATGGATGACTTCTCAGTATTTGGAGACTCATTCGACCACTGCTTGCAAAATCTGGAAAAAAGTATTACAAAGATGTGAAGATACCAACCTCGTACTCAACTAGGAGAAATGCCACTTCATGGTGCAGGAAGACATTGTCACGGGACATAGGATCTCACAGAAAGGAATTGAGGTAGATAAAGTAAAAATCGAGAAAATAGAAAAATTACCTCCACTATTATCCTTCAAAGGGATTCGAAGTTTTTAGGGCATGAAGGGTTTTACAGGAGATTTATCAAAGACTTATCCAAGATTGCTAAACCTCTGTGCAATCTGTTAGAGAAAGACGTGCCTTTCAACTTCTCCAAAAAATGCCACCATGCTTTTAAGATCTTGAAACAGAAGCTGATCTTTCCATTTGAAGTGATGTGCGAAGCCAGTGATTTTGCTTTAGGTGTAGTTTTGGGACAACGCAAAATAAAAGTTTTTAAACCTTTTATTACGCCAGCATAACTTTAAATTAAGCACAACTCAACTACACAACAACTGAAAAGGAATTGCTTGCAGTTGTGTTTGCTTTTGATAAATTCCGCTCATATCTGCTGGGTCCCAAAGTGGTGGTCCACACAGATCATTCAGCAATCAAATACACGACCGCAAAGAAAGATGTCAAGCCTAGATTGTGTTAGTGTTCCTAGAACATGCCAAGGATCTAAAAAGGATGAAAGTATGTGATAAAGATCATTATAAGTTGCGGAATATACTTACAATGAACAGATTGGAATTTAAAATTTTTGAGAAGTGATCTCCAAGATCCAATCTTTCAATGTTGATTCCAAGCTTTGAGTTGTTTCTCTATCACCTTTGTTGATCTTTGAAATGCTAGCTTTGAATGATTTTGCCACAAAATCAAAGAGAGGGAAATGGAGAAACTCACGCCCAAAGTGATAACTAGGGTTTGTGTTTTTGTGATGTGTTACAAAAATGAGAGAGAGAAGTATTTTTGGTGAAATCCAATTTACCCTTTTTCACCTAAACAATGTGGTTGGGTAAATGGTTTCACCAAAACCATTCCAAGGTGGTTGGGAAAGTTGGTGGTTTGGCATAAATGCCAACCTCCCCAACTACCACATGTGAAGTGGGCCCCATATTTTGAATTCAAAATTTAAACGGGTTCTACGAATGTTTGTCGCGACTCAGATCTGTTCAATCCGATTAAACGAATTTTCGTCGCTAAATAATTAAATCTAATTTAATTAAATAATGATGCCTCGCAAATATATTACGAATGCCATTTATGAATTAATTCTAAATTAATCTGTTCGCATGTATTAAAGTCCGACATTAATTTCGCATTGAAATCTAATTCCAATTAATATATCTGATATATTAATTTTAGCCCATATCAATAAATTAAATAGAAAAATCAAATTTAACTATTAAATTTATTTTACCGATTAATTCCAAATTAATCGCGCTCTCTCTCTTTCGAACACATCTAATCCCAGATTAAATAATGTCTCAATTAATCCCAGATTAATTTTCTCTCTCTTAATTGATCAACTGTCATCGGTGAATCTTTAGGAAGTGACCCAAGAGACCTCTGGATATATTGGCAGTAAATCTGGTTATCGGACTATCCGATTAAGTACGTACCTCGTACTACGTGCTAACCGATTTACAAGACATGGTTGGCTTCTAGCAAAGCACTGTGCCTTCCCAATTCTCTAGAAATATTCTCACTGGAATATACAATCTATGTCAGGCATAGAATACGTAGTATTGCGTATAGCGATCCAGTATCAGATGTCACATGTAAGGCTTAGGGCTGGAATAGTGTCTGCCCCGTACGAAACATATATCGGATCACAATCAACTAGTCTCTTTAATCAGATAATCATGTCGTTTTCATATTATCCCGATGGTTGTAACTCATTAGAGTACCAGTTGTGTATCTCTACATGATCATCATCTTCATATGAATGAAGTGGTATTTCTATCTTGGCATCACATCCAATACTCTACGATTCTCAATAAGCCCAAAAGAGGCGTACACAGAACCTGTTAAAGTCCCGGACCAAAACTAAAGCGTAATGATTGTCGCAAGTCTCAGCGATGCAAGTCTCAGGTTAAGACCAAATACACCTACCCTGAATTAGATTCCCATAGACACATTGTCATACAACCAATGGGATTCCGTGGGGTCTATCCGGAGCGAAACTGTTTCTGTACCATCGGTAAACACAACCTCCTATCACACTTGCATAAGTATCCAATACTTAAATATATGAGAACGATGTCGTTATGCTCTCACAACACGTAAAAGTGCAATACTAGTTTATTCCGCATTATCGATGTCCAATCTCGATAATACTACGACTAGGGATGTTTAATGATTAAACCTTAGTGGATTGATATTGTCTCATATCTTATAATCCGGAACTAATCATAAGAACTTCTATCATTTATATATTCAAGTAATCTAATTACAAATGATAAAAGAGCAGTTTCCTTTATCACACAGTTAATTTGTACAACAAAACTATGTTCTGTACAAATAGTGATGCTATGGGTCATAATTGTCCAACAATCTCCCACTTGGCCTATAGCCAATCACTCAAGTGTCCTACACTTGAACTATGTACGGGTCGCTCAAATTTCTGCTGAGAAACAGCTTTCGTCAGCGGATTTGCAATGTTATCATCTGATGCATTTTATTCGACCATCACATCGCCACGATGTATGATCTGACGAATCAGATGAAATAGTCGAAGTATATACTTGGATCGTTGATGAGACCGTGATTCTTTAGCCTGTGTTATAGCCTAGCTCAGCTCCTAACAGAACTATACCTAATCCAATTAGGAATTTTAATAGATACAAAATTCTTCCTTTTACTGCCTCAGCTGCAGCAATGTTCCGCTTTTGTTATTTATTCGGCACAAGTATCTTGCCTGGAAGATTTCCAGCTCACTGTTCCGTTATTCAAACTATATGGTACCCTAATTGCAACTTAGTAGTCGTCTTTGTCGATTTGGAAACTTACAACGGTTAACCTAGTCACTTAAAGTTCTCATTCTTCATAACTTAAGAAAGCATCCTTAGTTCGTTTAAGATACTTGAGTATGTTCTTAACATCAATCCAGTTACTATCACCTGGATTAGCCTTATAGCGTCTATATATGCTCAAAGCATATGAGATATCAGGTCACATACATTTCAAAATGTACGAACACTGAAAGAGTGTCAGCAACTTTGTAAATCTATCCTAGTAGATCTTTATTCCTAGAATGAAGCCTGCTCTCCCAGGTATTTCATGGAGAATTAAATAAAAGCCAAGCTTTCAGCGATTATATTATGGGAATGTTATTTCCAAGAAATAATATATCATCTTTATATAGGACAATCATTGTCAGTGCGCTCCCACTAACCTTTTTATATACACAAGAATCATCATCATTTTGAATTAAATCATATACCATTATGATTACAACAAAATGATGGTTCCAAGAATTCAATGCTTGCTTCAATCCATAAATGGATTGATTTAACCTGCAAACCTTGTTTGCTTGTTTTGGTATGACAAAACCGTCAGGATGTTGATAAACATCCTCCTAAAGGTTTTCGTTTAAGGAAAGCGGTTTTGGTGTTCAGCTGCCATATTTCATAAATGAAACATGTATCATAAGCAAGCATTATCCAAATGGATTTATTCATGGCAATAAGTGAAAAAGTTTCGTCCTTAGTCGACACTATGTCGTTGACGATACCATTTCTATACAAGCCTAGCTGTGTATATTTGTATGTTGTCATCCATGTATATCTTCCTTGAAGACTCATATAGTGCCAATAGGCACAATACCTTTTGGTACATCAACCAATATCCAAACTTAATTGGTATACATGGAATCCATTTCGGACTTCATGGCACTTCGCCATAAAAGGGAGTCGATACCTTGTATCACTTCCTCATACGTAGTCGGTTCATTATCATCAATAAAATTGACATCTATATGAGGTGAGATCAGAAACCCATACCTCATAGGTTGTTTTCTGACTTTCTCCGACCTACGTGGTTCTTGTGTATTAGAAGATTATTGGTACAGTTTCATCCTTGATGAACTGTTAGTGTTCCGTGAGGATTCGGTTCCTGGAATAGTATTACTCTGATTTTCATCGAGTTTTACTTTCCTCCCACTTACCACTGCATATAGGTATTCCTCTTAGGAAAATCGGATGCAAAGCAACAATTATATTGTTCTCTTGTGAGTTGTATAAGTACTGTACTTTGGTTTCCTTAAGATAACCAATTACAAATAGGCACTTATCCGATTTGGGTTCTAGTTTGGTATCATCCAAACATTTAGTGTATGCCTAGCATTCCCAAATCTTAAGGAATATGAAACCCGGTTTCTTTCCTGTTCATATCTAGTATGAAGTCTGTCTAATATATTTTCATGGAACCTTATTCAAAATAATCATTGCACTGTTTAATGCGTATCTTTAGAAGGAAATTGGTAGCTCAGAGTGACTCATCATCAACCTTATTATGTCCAACAAAGTTCGGTTTCATTGTTCGGACACACCGTCAAATTGAGATATCACGTGAGGAGTCCACTATGAAAGAACACTATATTCTTTCAAGTAATCTTGAAACTCATATGTTTAAGTATTTTACACTATGGTCTGACCATAATGTTTTTAATACTTTTACCGGTCTGTTTTCTTACTTCGTGTCAAAACTCTTTGAATTATTCAAAAGTTTCTGACTTGTGTTTTATAAGATACACATAACTGTAATGCGATGCCACATCCGTAAAGGTTACGAAGTATTCATATCCATATCTAGCCTAGCCAAACATTGACCCACTTACATCACCATGAACGAGGGCTAACAGCTCGGTGGCACTTGCACTTTTACCAAGTAAAAGGTGTTTTAGGCACTTTGCCTAATAAACTAGATTCGTAGACATCATTTGAATTAGAATCAAATCCGTCCTAGTACCCACTCTTTGAAAGTGTGGATATACTTGTCTTGTTAATGTGTCACAGACAACAATGCCACAAATAAGTCTCATCTGATTAATTCAGTTTGAGCTATTTGTTTGTCATGTTATATGTTTGAGATTCAGTTATATTCAAAATATAAACACTGTTATTCACATCTAATGTGCTTATCTCAATATCATCTTTATAAACAAAACACTTAGTGTTCTAAAATATAAAGGCATACCCGCAACGGGTTAAACTAGATATAGATATAATGTTCCTAGTCAAACTAGGTACATTGTAACAGTTTCCTAATTTAAGTACATGCCCAAAGGGCAGTTCCAAAACTTAGGTTCCCACAGTCAAAACAGCAACTCTCGTCCAGTTTCTGATTCGCAGGTCAATCTCACATGGAGTCAGTATCCTGCTAATCAGCAGATCCCGCACATTAGTACATATATTTATGTACCACATCCAGTATCTAAAATCCAATTTTAAAACCAGCAGTGGATATGTTTATGACAAACATACCTGAAGTCAGAGCCTTGCCCGTCTTCACTTCTTTCATGTTTGCCTTGTCTGTTGGTGATTAATCTAGGTCCCAAGATCAAACAAGACATGAAAACAATGTGTGAACACATCAACGGAGGTAGCGGAATACTCACATCGATCGGTTGAGTCGATTTGGAGACGAATCAAGGCCAAAATGGCCACTGCCATAGGCGCACACTGCAGCAGTTCACTACCTTCGAAAATAGAATTTTGAGATGACAAACGGAGCTCCAAGCCTCGTCCGACGGATCCCGGCTCATGGGTGAACCTCCCTACCACCTTCGCAAGTCTCGTAGTGTGCTAGCATTTGCGGTTTTTGCCACAAAAACCCAACCCTTGGCTTCCCTTTGCTCACGTTTTTCTTGATGAAAAACCAGTGAGTTTTGCCCATTTGGGCGTGAAAGTGAAGGAGAGAATGAGAGAGAAAAAGTGTTGTTAATGCAAAAGTGTAAATCAATATTTCCTTTTATATTTCCCAAAATATAAAAAATGATTTACCATTTACTTTATTTCAAAAATCAAGTAAATGTTGGAGCCAAAAAGCTAAAGATGCTTTCCAACCACTTGCATCAACTATTCACATCAACTTTAAGTCATATCAACTTTAAGTCATGCTTTCAATCAATCAATCACATCAATTAATCACATCACTCAAAGTGACATTTGATTTGACGCTTGATGTGACGAATGATTTGACGCTTGATGTGACTTGCGTCGCCGCACTCGAATTCGAAATACGAATGCGCTCGCAATCACACTCGGGCTCGGGTTCGCTAATTCCAAATTAACGATTTTTCCGTTGCGTCGTAATTAAATGAGTACGCCTAGCGAATTCACTATTCACGTCGCTAACGAATTAATTCTAAATTAATTCGTTCGCCCGAATTAAAATCTAATTTTAATTCCGCGTCGAAATCTAATTTCGTTTAATATATCGAATATATTAATTTATCGATTAATTCCAAATTAATCGTTATCTCTCTTTAGACGATATTTTATCCTAGATAAAATATCTCCGTATTAATCCTAGATTAATTTTCTCTCTCTTCAATATAATCCCAGATTATTCAAGAGTGCGAGTTATGCGTCATCGGTGGATTATCGGGAAGCGACCCATGAGATCTCCGGATACGTTGGCAGTAAGTAAATACGTCGTCGGTGTATCCGAATCACGTACGTACCAAGTACTACGTTCTACCGATTTACGAAACAAGGTCGGCTCCTAGCAAAGCACCAAGTCTACCTAATTCTCCAGACATATCCATTTAAGAATACTAAGATCTGTATCAAGCGTAGTATACCATTGTATTGTGTGTATCGGCCCAGTATCAGATAGTCACGTGCTAGGGCTGGGGCTGGATAAGTGTCTGCCCCGTCCGAAGCATATGTCAGATGTCTGGTAACTAGTCTCTATAATCGGATATTCATGACCTGGTCATAATATCACGATTGGATGCGCATCACTTAGGAGCACTAATACCGTATCCTGCGTGACATCATCTCCAATATGACTGAAGTGATACTTCCGTCTCGACATCACACCCAATACACTACGACTCTCTGATAAACCCAGAAGTGGTGTACGCAGAACCGGTTAAAGCCTTGTACCACCAAGACCAAAGTCTACCGATTATCGTAAGTATTAGCGATGTAAGTCTCAGGTTAAGACTATACACACCTACCTTGATTTCGGCCTCCCATAGACACATAGTCATAATACCAATGGGATTCCGAAGGGTCTATCCAGAGCGAAGTTGTTTCCCGTACCATCGGTGAAACACGACCTCATATCGCACTTGCATAAGTATCCAATACTTATATATATGAGAACTATGCCGTTGTGCCCTCACAACGCACACAAGTGCAATACTAGCCTATTCCGTATTATCGATGTCCAGTCTCGATAATACTCCGGCTAGGGATATTTAATGATTAATCCTTCGGGGACTGATACTGTCTCATATCATTCTCAGTCCAGGAACTAATCATGGGGACCTCTCTTCATTTGTATATCTATGGCGATCTAATCACAAATGATGAGAGTGCAATTTCCTTGTCACATAGTTAATTTGCTACAACAACACAATGATCTGTGCAAATAGTGACGCTATGGGTCATTTGTCTAACAATCTCCCACTTGGCACATAGCCAGTCACTCAAGTGTCCCACACCCGAACTATGTACGGTTCGCTCAAATTGCTGAGGAAAGGATTTCATCAGCGGATTTGTTTGATTATCGTCTGATGCGATTTGCACGATCATCACATCGCCACGATGTATGATCCGAACGAATCAGATGATATAGAAGTATATATCTGGATCGTCGATGAGACCTTTAATTCCTTAGCCTGTGCTGACGCCTAGCTCAGCTGCTAAAAGAACTATTTCTAATCTAATTAGATTTACTTTCGACCCAAATGGCTTCTATTGCTGCCTCAGCTGCAGAAATAATCCGAATTTGTTGTTTATTCAGCAACAGTTATCTTGCTCGGAAGATTTCCTGCTCATTGTCCCGTAATTCAAACTTTATAGTACCGTAGTATTTAATTGTTTGGAAACTTGCAGCAGTGATCCCAGTCACTTCAAGTTCTCATTCTCCATAGTTTAAGACAGCATCTTTAGTTCTCTAAGATACTAAAAGATGTTCTTAATTTCAATTTAGTGACTATCACTAGGATTGACCTGATTGTGACTCCATATGCTCGAAGCGTATGAGACACCAATACAAGTACATTTTAAATGTACAATTTCCCAGAGAGTGTTAACAAACTCCAAATCTATCCCAGTAGATCTTTATTCCTCGAATAAAGGTTGTTACTCCCCAGAATTCTACGGAGACTTTCTATTGAAAGAATATCTATGAAAGCCAAGCTTTCAACAACAGCTTTATGGGAATTTCACTGTCAGTGCCCTCCCACTGACCTCCATATATACACAAGAATTATTTCGTTTTGAGTGAAATCATAAACCATTATGATTATTTCAAAACGTCAGTTCCAAGAACCTTATGCTTGCTTCAATCCAAACATGGATCGAATAACCCGCAAACCTTGTTTGTCGGTTATACAAAATCGTCAGGATGTTGTAAACATCCTCCAAAAGGTTTCCTTTTCAGGAAAGCAATTTTGATTTGTAACTGACACATTTCATAAATGAAATATACAGTTATCTTCAAGCATCTTCAAAATGGATTTACCATGGCAACAAAGGTAAAAGGTTGAACCGTTATTAACACAATGTTGATAACGATACCTTTCCGTCAAAAGCCCAGCTTGTACGTGGTATGTTGCCTTCCATGTATGTCTTCCTTGAAGACGTTTAATGCACCAATAGGCACAATGCCTTGCGGTACAACAACTAGTATCCAAAGTAGTTGTTATACATGGAATCCATTTCGGACTTATGGCACTTTGCTATAATAAGGAGTCGATACCTCGTATCACTTCCTCAAAACGTAGTCGGTGGATATACCTTCATAAGATTGACATCTTTATGAGGTTAGATCAAAACCCATACCCTAGGTTGTTTTCTGACTCTATCCGATCTACGAAGTTCTTGTGTATTTGAAGATTAATGGTATAGATTCATTATTGATGAACTGTTTGTGTTTCATTAAGGACTTTGTGCCTTGAACAGAATTACTCCGATTTTCATCGAGTATCACTATTCCTCCCACTGACCACTGCATATCGGTATTCCTCTCAGGAAAACGCATGGTGAGCAACAATCAAATTGTTCTCATGTGGGATTTATAAGTACTAACTTAAGGTTTCCCTTAGGATAACCTATATTGGCACTTATCCAATTTGGGTCTTTTAGTTTGGTATCAACCAAACGTTATGCCTGGCATACCCAAATTATCAGGAATGAAGAAACCTCGTTTCTTCCCTGCTCATATCCTATATGACATCTGTCAAACAGATTTATATGGAACCTATTCTAAATAAGTTTTGCACTGTTAGTACATATCCTATTGAAGGAAACAGTAGCTCAGAGCGACTCGTGATAAACCTTATCATGTCCAACAAATTGGTTTTAGTTCGGACACACCGTCTAACTGACGTGTCTCGTGAGGAGTCCTCATATGAAAGAATACCATACTCTTTCATGTACTATGAAACTTACTGCTTAAGTATTTTCCAATACGGTCTTACCGTGGCGGAATAATACTATAGCCGATCTGTTTATTTACTTCGTGTCGAAACTTCAAAAGTCTCCGATCTGTGTTCTTCAAAAGAAACACATAACCACAACGTGATGCCACATCCGTTAAGGTCACGAAATATTCATGTTCACATAGCCTAGCTAGATATGGGCCACTAACTTCACCATGAATAGGGTTAACAGATCGGTGGCCCTTTACTATTACCAAGTAAATAGTATTTTAGGTATTTACCTAATAAACTAGATTCGCAGACCTTATTTGAATAGTCAAATCAGTCTTAGTACCACTCTTCAAAAGTGTGGATATAGAGTCTTGTTTAATTGTGTCCTAGACAACAATGCCACAAATAAGTCTCTATTGATCAAATCAATTTGAGCTATTTATTTGTCATTTTATATGTTTGAGATTTTATTTATATTCAAAATATAGATTCTGTTATTTACATCTAATGTATTTATCTCAGTATCATCTTTATATAATGAAACACTTAGTGTTCTAGAATATAAAGGTTTTATCCGCATCAGATTAAACACTGATATAGAGATAATGTCTCTAGTCAAACTAGTTACATCATAACATTTCCTAATTTAAGTACATACCCTAGGTTGTTTTAAACTTAGGTATCTACGGTCGAACAGCGACTTTCGTCCGTTTCCGATTCGCAGAGAAATCTCGGCTTGAAGTCAGTATCCAGCTCATAGCGGATTCTGAACATCAATACATATATTTTATGTACCACACTAAGTATTTAAAATCCAATTTCAATACTAGCAGTGAACATAACTTTGACAAATTTTTAAAGTAGAGCCTCGCCCTTTCTTTAATTCCTTCGTGTCTTCCATATCCAAATGGTAGTCACTTTGGGATATGTCAATTATCTTTCAATATTTCACAAACCTTTGGCCAAGCCTTGGGTTTCGGAATATCGAAACGATATGCACCTTGTGCACTTGCCCAATTGCAAACTTTGACTATAAAATAGATTTATTGTCAAGTATATTAAATTAAGCACTAAAGTCATCATCACATAAATCTTTCAAAAGATTTTATGCTCTACTTATTTCGCTTAATTATGGGCCTTGGTATAATAAGTTATTTTATCAAATAAAGTACCTATTATTTATTCCCAATTGAAAATTAAATCATTTAAAACATTTAATCCGAGGATTATATATGTTTTAAATATTCAACTTTTCAATTCTTTCTTGATTTCATAGTCTAACCATTTAATCAATTTATATAGGTACTATTTATTATAAGATTATCATAGTCCAACTATACAATCAAATATGATTTAAATTAATTAACCTCAATTACATTTGATTACCATAATCCAATTATAAAATCAACTGTAAATCGAAATAATTAATTCAAATATATTGTACTATAATCCAATTATATAATCAACTATAATACAGTCCAACTGTTTATTAAAACAACAATTTAAATATTAGTCAAACTAATACTTTTAATTTATTTGACGAGTGATATTTGTTTGAGCGCGTATGGCGAGTAATTGAACGAATATTGCAAATTCAATTCTTGCCTCCCACTATTTTTCGTCGAGCCTCTAACCCTCTGTCGAGTACTCGGGAAACCGTGTTTCCTAGTGGGCTAGGATCCCGTTAAAGTACAACAATCTTGACTTTGGCAATAAATTGTATGATAGTTAACTAGGTAGATCTCGAAGATCAATTGGATCCCATCTAACTCCTAGATCCATAGGTGGACTTCCAAGTCCCAAACATATATCTAATATATGCATATAATCGAATATATACCCTAACCTTTTTCCTCTGAATCAACTAAGCCTTGGCTTTGGCACAACAAACCTAGTGATCCCAGTCAAGCGCGGACCCATTGACATGGAAGCTTCGTAATCAATGTCAATGGACAAGAAGTGGTCTTGACTTTGGCCAACAAACCACAACTTGGACACGACACCGATATGGAACAAAGCTCGTGATTAAAGCACATCTTCGACGGACAATGGCTGACTTTGGCCAACAACCCCTGCCAATCTCGAATCTTGAGCAAGAATCACTCAATGGAAGAAAATAAACGCTTGATATTTAAAGAGGGATTTTCGCGTGCAATTGGCTACCAATTTAATTATCTTTGTTTAGGTCTCATCATCATACACCCTTAAACATGCATTCTAAATACATAATAAAGCGAGTATGAAAATAAATAATAATGATATGCAGATGGATACTTTACACATTGATCCTAGATCAAATCTCTCCATTTCTCACTCATGCTAGCACTAGTATTACTTCTACCCGTTACACTACACTCTAAAGAAACCTCATATACATAGAGGGGAATAGGTGAGAAGAGAATACAAAGAGAATGAAGGTGATAAGGCTGGACACGCAGGTCCAATTTAATAAATCGAATTTATTACAACAATTTCTAAAATTGCCCACCCATCTAATATCCATCCGATATACATTATTCATTCAACACAACCACGTATTCACACACATAAGCATGCTATCAATCAATCTAATCAAATTAATTAATCTGATAATTAAGTGATCATCCAATGTTCAAACAATGATTTGATTTTGTTCGAGTCAAACTCGTTTTTTTGCGAATAAGTACTTGAAGTACGATTCATGAATTAATTAAACTACATTATTAAATAATTTAACATGTACTTAATACTAATTCACTATTCAATTCCAAATAAACATTACACTTTATAAATAAACCTTTTACGATTTAAATTCCAAATTTAATCGTAACGCGTCTCAAAGACCGATTAACGTCCAACGTGAATTCAATTAAAGTCCAATGGGATTTTAATTGATTTGTTAAGGCGTGGACTTTTGGTCAACTTGGGTCAAACCGATAACCAAAGTCCAATCCGGGATTTACCCCATAAGCCATAAATCAATCTTGGCCCATTAGGCCCAATTAACTTTAAAGGTTCATAAGTCGCATTTGGGCTTTATGGTTAAAGTTTTGGGCCAATTGGATCCAATCCACTTGGCCTAAACCCAACTTGATAAAATCAAGCCCAATAGGCCCAATTACAACATTAGAAGCCCAAATCCAATCTAAGCCTAATAATTAAATTTCATGAATCCAATCCGCAATTTAATTACCTAAAGTGCATTACATGATTAATTAACTAAATCAACATTTCCAAAACACTAAATTAGTCAATTAATCATACTCAATTCATTATAATATGTCCAACACACAAATGAAAAATCAAACCCATTTACATGCTTCTTTAGTCTCGGCCAAGGAGGATTTTGTGTCCGATTCGGTTTCAATCCAATCGAACCCACAATCGACATCAAATCACCATCCAATTTGATTTCATACACATCCAATGTCACAAATCAAAATTGCCAAGACATTAGGGCAATAATTCCAATTCGGCCAACATGAAATTTTTGGGGTTTTTGTCCAATTCAAAATCCAATCCAATTGATTCAAAATAACATCAACCTACCTAATGATTCTAACTCATCAAATGAATTAAAAAACAAAAATTCCAAGGATTCAAAATCACCATACCATTCGGCCAAGGTCATTAATTTGGGGAAAATAATTCCAAATCATTTTTCAACAAATTGGTCCAACCAAAATGAAATTAAACATGTTATAAGCATACTTAAACAATCAATTTATTCAAATCATGCTCAACAAACATTTACCCAAATTTAAGCCCTACAATTTCATGCTTGAACCAATAGCGCTTGATGCCATTGTTGGTGATTAATCTAGGTCCCAAGATCAAACAAGACATGAAAACAATGTGTGAACACATCAACGGAGGTAGCGGAATACTCACATCGATCGGTTGAGTCGATTTGGAGACGAAAAAAGGCCAAAATGGCCACTGCCATAGGCGCACACTGCAGCAGTTCACTGCCTTCGAAAACAAAAATTTTGAGATGACAAACGGAGCTCCAAGCCTCGTCCGACGGATCCCGGCTCATGGGTGAACCTCCCTACCACCTTCGCAAGTCTCGTAGTGTGCTAGCACTTGCGGTTTTTGCCACAAAAACCCAACTCTTGGCTTCCCCTTTGCTCACGTTTTTCTTGATGAAAAACCAGTGAGTTTTTCCCATTTGGGCGTGAAAGTGAATGAGAGAATGAGAGAGAAAAAGTGTTGTTAATGCAAAAGTGTAAATCAATATTTCCTTTTATATTTTCCAAAATATAAAAAATGATTACCATTTACTTTATTTCAAAAATCAAGTAAATGTTGGAGCCAAAAAGCTAAAGATGCTTTCCAACCACTTGCATCAACTATTCACATCAACTTTAAGTCATATCAACTTTAAGTCATGCTTTCAATCAATCAATCACATCAATCAATCACATCACTCAAAGTGACATTTGATTTGACGCTTGATGTGACGAATGATTTGACGTTTGATGTGACTTGCTTCGCCGCACTCGAATTCGAAATACGAATGCGCTCGCAATCACACTCGGGCTCGGGTTCGCTAATTCCAAATTAACGATTTTTCCGTTGCGTCGTAATTAAATGATTACGCCTAGCGAATTCACTATTCACGTCGCTAACGAATTAATTCTAATTAATTCGTTCGCCCGAATTAAAATCTAATTTTAATTCCGCGTCGAAATCTAATTTCGTTTAATATATCGTATATATTAATTTACCGATTAATTCCAAATTAATCGTTATCTCTCTTTAGATGATATTTTATCCTATATAAAATATCTCCGTAATTAATCCTAGATTAATTTTCTCTCTCTTCAATATAATCCCAGATTATTCAAGAGTACGAGTTATGCATCATCGGTGGATTATCGGGAAGCGACCCATGAGATCTCCGGATACGTTGGCAGTAAATACGGTCGTCGGTTGTATCCGAATCACGTACGTACCAAGTACTACGTTCTACCGATTTACGAAACAAGGTCGGCTCCTAGCAAAGCACCAAGTCTACCCAATTCTCCGGACATATCCATTTAAGAATACTAAGATCTGTATCAAGCGTAGTATACCATTGTATTGTGTGTATCGGCCCAGTATCGGATAGTCACGTGCTAGGGCTGGGGCTGGATAAGTGTCTGCCCCGTCCGAAGCAATGTCGGATGTCTGGTAACTAGTCTCTATAATCGGATATTCATGACCTGGTCATAATATCACGATTGGATGCGCATCACTTAAGAGCACTAATATCATATCCTGCGTGACATCATCTCCAATATGACTGAAGTGATACTTCCGTCTCGACATCACACCCAATACACTACGACTCTCTGATAAACCCAGAAGTGGTGTACGCAGAACCGGTTAAAGCCCTGTACCACCAAGACCAAAGTCTACCGATTATCGTAAGTATTAGCAATGTAAGTCTCAGGTTAAGACTATACACACCTACCTTGATTCCGGCCTCCCATAGACACATAGTCATAATACCAATGGGATTCCGAAGGGTCTATCCAGAGCGAAGATGTTTCTCGTACCATCGGTGAAACACAACCTCCTATCGCACTTGCATAAGTATCCAATACTTATATATATAAGAAATATGCCGTTGTGCCCTCACAACGCACACAAGTGCAATACTAGCCTATTCCGTATTATTGATGTCCAGTCTCGATAATACTCCGGCTAGGGATATTTAATGATTAATCCTTCGGGACTGATACTGTCTCATATCATTCTCAGTCCAGGAACTAATCATGGGGACCTCTCTTCAATTGTATATCTATGGCGATCTAATCACAAATGATGAGAGTGCAATTTCCTTGTCACATAGTTAATTTGCTACAACAACACAATGATCTGTGCAAATAGTGACGCTATGGGTCATTTTGTCTAACATTGTCCATATGGCAGTCATGCTTCCAATGACCCCATTTGCCACAGTTTAGGCATACATCTTGGGATATGTCATTTGTTTCCTAGAAAACTATGACGAATTTTGTCTTGACCTTTTTCTTAATATCCCTAGAAGTCTTCGGCCAAGCCTTGATCTTCTGGGATGTTGAAGTAAGATGCGCCTTCCGCTCCTTGCCCTTTTGCAAACTCTGGCTCTGTCTCCATGAGCATAGATATTAACTCTCCAAAAGTTTTCTATTGCAATCAATATTTCTAAGATCTAAGAATAGATCTATGAAGATCCTTTTAATTTCAATATCATAGTATAAGGATCTAATCCTTAGTTTTGACGAAGAAATTAAGGAGTCTTTACGGTAAGCATAACAGATTGAGCACTAAAGTTTTCATCACGATGAGTCTTCCAAAGCTCATGCTCTACTATTTGCTCAACTCCGGGCTTAGGCCCGAAAGGTCGCTCTATCAAATAGAGTAACTTTTCTACTCCAGGACTATCCTGAGTTTCGTTTCCCATTCTAGAAAATTATGTCGTTAAAGACATTTTCACCTAGGATTATGTTCTTTGACGCTAATCTTTCAGTTATCTTGATTGTTATAGTCCAACTATCTAATCATCGATTTCGGGTACAATCTAATATAATGATTACTATAGATTAACTATATAACTAATTACATTTTGATTGGTTAAATTCAAATATATATTGATTACTATAATCCAATTATATAATCAACTATAAATGATCGGTAAAATTCAAATATATTGATTGCTATAGACCAATTATATAATCAGCTATAAATGAAGTAGTTTGAATACAGTCCAACTGTTTAATTAAAACAACAATTGAATATTAGTCCAACTAATATATTTATTAATAAATAATGACGAAAATGGAATGAGTGCGTATTGGCAAGTATCTAAATGAAATTGCAAATTTAATACTTGTCTCCCACTATTTTTCGGCGAGCCTCTAACCCTCTGTTGAGTACTCGGGAAACCCAGTTTCCTCGTGGGCTAGGATCCCGTTAAATAACACACAACCTTGACTTTGGCCAACAAGCTGTATGATATTTAACTAGGTAGATCTCTAAGATCAATTGGATCTCATCCAATTCCTAGATCCGGTAGATGGACCTCCAAGTCCAAAA
This sequence comes from Zanthoxylum bungeanum, assembly GCA_019454045.1. Lineage (NCBI taxonomy): Eukaryota > Viridiplantae > Streptophyta > Magnoliopsida > Sapindales > Rutaceae > Zanthoxylum > Zanthoxylum bungeanum. Next base: position 68,294 of record SKCR01045072.1, read on the forward strand.
CATATATTATATATGCCAATATATCTAATATATTTTCCTAACCTTTTTTCCTCTGAATCAACTAAGCCTTGGCTTTAGCACAACAAGCTTAATGATTCCAGTCAAGCGGGACCCATTGACTTGGAAAGCTTCGTAATCCATGTCGATGAATAAGAAATGATCTTGACTTTGGCCAACAAATCACAACTTGCCCAAGACATGCGATATGGAACATAGCCTTCATGATTCAAACACATACTCGATGAACAAAGGTCTTGAATTTGGCCAACAAACCAATGCCAATCTTGGATCATGAGAATGAATCATTCAATGGAAGGAAAACGTTTAATATTTGTTGAGGGTTTTCGCGTAATTGGCAACCAATTCATTATCTTTGATTAGGTATCATCATACACCCTTAAGCATGCATTCTAAAAGCATAATAAAGCGCGATAAATAAATTAATAATGATATGCGGATGGATATCTCACAAATTGTTCCTATAACAAATCACACCATTTCCTCTCCCTGGTTAGAACTATTCCAACTTCTACCAAATTACATAATACAATAAAAAAAACCTCATAAACATTTATGGGAATATGTGAGAAGAGAATTACAAAGAGTAAAGAGATAGAAGGCTGGACACGCAGGTCCAATTAATAAATTCTAAATTATTACAATTTCAATAAATCAATTTAGGCCCATTGGGCCCAATTAAATTCTTTAAAGGACCAAGTGATGTATTTGGACTTTATGGAATTGGTTTTGGGCCCAATTGGATCCAATCCAAAAGTCCAAAACCGAACTTGGTCAAACCAAGGCCATTAAGCCCAAATACACACTTTTAGCCCAATAACTTTAAAAGGCCAATTATTATAATTTTAATATTCCAAATATTTTAATTATTATAATTAAAGTGTATTAGCCATGATTAATTAATTAACCTTAAATTTCCAAAACATCAATTAACTAATTAATCATGCTTAAGTTAATCAATTTATGCTCAACACAAATTAAAGCAAAACATATCATTTTCATGCTTAACATGCTCTTTGAATTTAATATAAACATTATTGACTTTGATTCCAATCTAATCAAACCAACAATCAACATATTATCATGCATTTAAACACATCCAATGTTGTAAAAATCAAACTGCAGTGGACTGCAGTAGCATTCGGCCATGCTAAAGAGATTTTAAATTTTTGATCCAATCATTATATCTCAAATCTAATCATGCATAACTCTAGGTTATCATATTATAAGCATGCTCAAACCATCAATTTGAAAAAATCATGTTCAAAACAGAAAAGCCCAAAATTTTAGTCTCAAGAACCCTATAATTTTTCATGCTTAAAATTGGCTCATGATAGCATTGTTAGTGTTCCCAGAACATGCCAAGGATCTAATAAGCATGAAAGTATGTGATAAAGATCATTATAAGTTTCAGAATATACTTACAATGAACGGACTGGAATTTAAAATTTTGAGAAGTGATCTCCAAGATCCAATCTTTCAATGTTGATTCCAAGTTTTGAGTTGTTTCCCTATCACCTTTGTTGATCTATGAAGTGCTAGCTTTGAATGATTTTGCCACAAAATCAAAGAGAGGGAAATGGAGAAACTCACGCCCAAAGTGATAACTAGGGTTTGTGTTTTTGTGATGTGTTACAAAAATGAGAGAGAGAAGTGTTTTTGGTGAATCCAATTTACCCTTTTTCACCTAAACAAAGTGGTTGGGTAAATGGTTTCACCAAAACCATTCCAAGGTGGTTGGGAAAGTTGGTGGTTTGGCATAAATGCCCACCACTCTCCCAACTACCACATGTGAAGTGGGCCCCACATTTTGAATTCAAAATTCAAACGGTTTCTACGAATGTTTGCCGTGGCTCAGATCCATTCAATCCGATTAAACGAATTTTTGTCGCTAATAATTAAATCTAATTTAATTAAATAACGATGCCTCGTAAATATATTACAAATGCCGTTTATGAATTAATTCTAAATTAATATGCTCGCATGTATTAAAGTCCGACTTTAATTTCGCATTGAAATCTAATTCCAATTAATATATCTGATATATTAATTTTACAATACATGGTTGGCTTCTAGCAAAGCACCGTGCCTACCCAATTCTCCATAAATATTCTTACTGGAATATAAAATCTATGTCAGGCGTAGAATACGTAGTATTGCGTATAGCGATCCAGTATCAGATGTCACATGCAAGGCTTGTGGCTGGAATAGTGTCTGCTCCGTATGAAGCATATATCGGATCACAATCAACTAGTCTCTTTAATCGTATAATCATGATGTTGTCATATTATCCTGATGGTTATAACACATTAGAGTACCAGTTATGTATCCCTACGTGATCATCATCTTCATATGACTGAAGTGATACTTCCATCTTGACATCACATCTCATACTCTACGATTCTCAATAAGCCCAGAAGAGGCATACACAGAACCTGTTAAAGTCCAGGACGACCAAAACTAAAGCATAATGATTGTCGCAAGTATTAGCGATGCAAGCCCTAGGTTAAGACCAAATACATCTACCCTGAATCGGATTCCCATAGACACATTGTCATACAACCAATGGGATTCTGTGGGGTCTATTCGAAGCGAAGCTATTTCCGTACCATCGGTAAACACAACCTCCTATCACACTTGCATAAGTATCCAATAGTTAAATATATGAGAACGATGTCGTTATGCTCCCACAACATGCACAAGTGCAAAACTAGTTTATTCCGCATTATTGATTTCCAATCTCGATAATACTACGACTAGGAATGTTTAATGATTAAACCTTAGTGGATTGATATTGTCTCATATCTTATAATCCGGAACTAATCATAAGGACTTCTATCATTTATATATTCAAGTAATCTAATTACAAATGATAAAAGAGCAGTTTCCTTTGTCACACAGTTAATTTGTACAACAAAATCATGTTCTGTATAAATAGTGATGCTATGGGTCATAATTGTCCAACAGATTGATCCATTAGGTGCTTCTACTGTAAGAATTTGACGTGGAGATCCGAGACATGAAAGAGACTGAAAATCAAGTGGCATATCACTTATCGAGGCTAGAGAATGGAGAAACAACTAGCAATGAACCGATAATCAAAGAAACTTTTCCAAATGAACAGTTGTTTTCCATCAAATAGCAGGAAGTCCCATGGTATATTGACTATGTAAACTACATAGTATCGGGAAAATAACCGTTAGAATGGACACATCATCAATGAAATAAATTCTTCAAAGAAGTCGAGCATTATATCTGGGATGAATCGTACATATTCAAAAGTTTTACAGATCAGTTATTGCAGCGTTGTGTACCACGGTAGGAGGTTAATAGTGTCTTGAAATATTGTCATTCATCATCATACAGTGGACATTTCAGCGGAGATAAAACTACAGCCAAAGTTCTACAATTAGGTCTGTTCTGGACCACTTTGTTTAAAGATGCTCACTTATTCGTTCTTCAATGTGACATGTGCCAGAGAACGGGAAATATTCAAGGAGAAATGAAGGACCTCTTGAAAGAATTCTCGAAGTGGAGATATTTGATGTATGAGGGATTGATTTTATGGGACTCTTTGTTCCATCATATGGAAACATGTACATTCTGGTTGCAGTAGACTACGTCTCCAAATGAGTTGAAGCAACAACACTGCCATAATTGACTCAAAAATGGTGTTAAAATTCCTTAAAAAGAATATTTTCACTCACTTCGGAACACCTTGGACAATCATCATTGATGGTGGCACACATTTCTGTAACAGATACTTCGATGCACTCCTATTCAAATACAAAGTTACTCACAAAGTCGCCATTGCGTACCATCCGCAGTCAAGTGGGAAGGTTGAAGTCTCAGTTGGATAATTATGACCCATAGCGTCACTATTTGTACAGATCATGGTGTTGTTGTACAAATTAACTATGTGACAAAGAAAATTGCTCTTTTATCATTTGTGAATAGATCACCAAGATGTATAAATGATTGAAGATCCATATGATTAATTCTGAATTGAGATAATATGAGACAGTATCAATCCATGAAGGTTTAATCATTAAATATCTCTAGCTGTAGTATTATCGAGATTGGACATCGATAATGCGGAATAGACTAGTATTACACTTGTGCGTGTTATGGGAGCATAACGGCATAGTTCTCATATATTTGGGTATTGGATACTCATGCAAGTGTAATAGGAGGTTGTGTTTTACCGATGGCATAGAAAACAGCTTCGCTCTGGATAGACCCCTTCGAAATTCCATTGGTAGTATAACTATGTGTCTATGGAAGTCCGAATCAGGGTAGGTGTATTTGGTTTTAACCTGAGACTTTCACCGCTAATACTTGCGACAATCAATATACTTTGGTTTTGGTCGTCAAGGGCTTTAACCGGTTTTGTGTACGCCTCTTCTAGGTATATTGAGAATTGTAATGTATTGGGTGTGATGTCAAGATGGAAGTATCACTTCAGTTATAGTGGAGATGATGATCACGTAGGATATGGAACTTGTTCTCTTATATGCTGCAGCTATCGGGATATTATGACTAGGTCATGTATATTCGATTATAGAGACTAGATGCCAGATATTCGATATGTGCTTCATACGGGGTAGACACAATTCCAACCCCAGGCCTTGCACGTGACCATCCGATACTGGATCGACGTACACAATACTACATATACTACGCATGATATAGATCGCTTATTCCTGTAAGCATGTTTCTGGAGAATTGGGAAGGCATGGCGCTTTGCTAGAAGCCAACCTTGTCTTGTAAATCGGTAAAAATGTAGTACTAGGTACGTACGTATTCGGATAGTCCGATAATCGTATTACTTCCAACATATTCGGGGATCTCATGGGTCGCTTTTCGAAGATTCACCGATGACGTATGACTCGCACTTTATTAATCTGAGATTGATTTGATGAGAGAGAAAATTAATCTGGGATTAATTACGGAGATATTTTATCTAGGATAAAATATTATTTAAAAGAGAGAGAACGATTAATTTAGAATTAATCGATAAAATAATATATATTCGATATATTATACGAAATTGGATTTCAACGCAGAATTAAAATCGGATTTTAATTCGGGCAAACGAGTTGATTTAGAATTAATTCGCTTGCGACGTGAATAGTAATTTTGCTTGGCATTATTATTTAATTAATTTGATTTAATTACGTTGCAATGGAAAATTTATTAATTCGGAATTAACGAACCCGAGCCCGGGAGTATTTATGGGGCCGCTCGTATTTCGAATCGAGTGGGGCCCACAAGACATATTAAGCGTCAAGTCAATAGTCATTCAAGTGATGGATGTCTCGTCACTTCGAATGATTGAAAACCAGTCACTATTTATGAGTGATGGGTTGATGGAAGAGTGTTTAACACTCAATTGTGATGTTTGAAAGACATATACCAATATTTTATTATTTGGAATTTGACTTTCAATTTTGGTATATGTTTTTAGAAAATAAATACGCAAAACACAATTTTCTTCCTCTCTCTCCCTAAGGATTCGGCCAAGGGCCTTATTCTCTCATTCTTTGCCATTTGGCTTTTGAAGCCATTTTTCTTCTTGTTTTCCTTGCTTGGCCGAGAACCATAACAAGTAAGATGATGATTTTGTTAAAAAATCATGAGTGCTAGCACACATTAGAGGCATACAAGGTGATAGGAAAACTCACTTGTGAGCATGGAATCCATTGATAACGCTTGGAGCTTGAAGATCCAACATTGAGCTAAATGGAATGCTTGGCCGAATACACAAAGATTGGAGGAGCAAAAGTTTTGTTCTTCGACGCATCACCTCAACCGATCGATGTAAGTATTCCACAACTTCTTTGAGTATTCACATATATGTTTCATTGCTTGAAAATGATCATCGGGACTTAATAGAAACCCAACAATGGTATCAGAGCCATTTTGAGCATGAAATTGAAATTAGGGTAAAATTGGGTAAAATTGATTTGAGCATGTTTGAGTGAAATTGATTGTTTAAATATGATTGAATGATGATAACATGGTGTTATGCATGATCAATTTGATGAAAATTGAATTGGATAAATTTTCCAAAATATGTTTGGCTTGGCCGAAACTTTGTTACCCTAAATGTCATGGTGATTTTTTGTGTTTTGATCATTGGATGAGTTGAATCACTTGGGTAATGTTGATTTAGGATTTAATTGGATTGAATTCGAAATCGGACATAAAACCATATAATTACCGTGACTAGTAGCATAGAAAATGAATTGATTTTTGATTCAAATGTGTTGGACATGTGTTGATGATGATTAGCTTAATTAATTGAGTAAATTGGTATTTTGGAAATGTTAATTTGGTTAATTAATTATGGCTATACACTTTGGTTAATTAATTATGAAATTTGGAATTTTGGAATTAAATTAATTGGGCTTATTTTGGAAATAGGCTTGTAAAGTTGTATTTGTGCTTAATGGGCTTGGTTGGGCCAAGTTTGGTTTAGGCTAATTGGTTGGGTCCAATTAGGCCCAAAACCATATCCATAAAGTCCAAATGCAACTATTGGGCCTTTAAAGTTTAATTGGGTCTAATGAGCCGAAATTGATTTCTAGGCTTATGGGGTGATTCCTTGATTGGGCTTTGGATGCCGAAGCCCACGCCGTAAGAAATTAATTGAAAGCTCATTAGACTTTAATTAGACGACATTGGATGTTAATCGGGCTTTGAGACCCGTAACGATTAGATTTAGAATCAAAGTAGCAAAGATTCACTATAAAGTGTAATATTTAATTTGGAATTAAATAGTGAATTAGTATTAAACACAAATTAAATTAGATTTAATGTTGTAGTTTAATTTAATTCAAGAATTCGTACTTTGAGTACTTATTCGCAAAACGAGTTTGACTCGCGCAAAATCAAATCGTTGTTTGAACATTGGATGGTCATTAATATTCAGATTAATTAATTTGATTAGATTAATTCATAACATGCTTGTGTGAATACATGATTGCGATGCATGAATAATGTATATCGTATTGATATTAGATGGGTGGGGCAATTTTGGAAATTGTTGTAATAAATTTAGAATTTATTAAATTGGACCTGCGTGTCCAGCCTATTACCTCCTTACTCTGTATATTTCTCTTCTCACCTATTCCCCTCAATATAAATGAGGTTTCTTTAGAAGTGTTATGTATCGGGTAGAAGTAACACTTGTGCTAGCGGGAGAGAGGAAATGGAGAGATTTGTTTTAGGAACAATTTGTTTAAGTATC
>SKCR01045073.1:0-108236 GCA_019454045.1 Zanthoxylum bungeanum
TTCTCCACATCTACCTCGATGCCATCTGCACTCACAACAAAGCCAAGAAAAACAATTCTATCCATGCAAAATGTGCATTTGTCAGAGTTAGCATACAATTGTTCTTTTCGTAAAACATCAAGTACCTGCTTCAATGCATCACATGCTCATCTACTGTTTTACTGTAAACTAAGATGTCATCAAAATAAACCACAACAACTTACCTAAAAATGCACGCATAACATGATTCATCAATCTCATAATGTGCTAGGTGCGTTTGAGAGACCAAATGGCATAACTAACCATTCATACAAGCCATATTAGTCTTAAATGCAGTTTTCCACTCATCTCCCTCTCTCATGCGAATTTGATGGTATCCACTCTTTAAGTCAATCTTACTAAAAATTTTGGAACCATGCAATTCATCCAACATGTCATCTAGTCTAGGAATGGGGTGACGATACTTTACCGTAATATTGTTGATAGCTCGACAATCAACGCACATACGCCACGTCCCATCTTTCTTAGGAACTAGAAGCACTGGTACTGCACAAGGACTCATGCTTTCCCTTACATACCCTTATCCATCAATTCCCGTACTTGCCTTTGTAGCTCCTTTGTCTCCTCGGGATTGCTCCTATAAGCCGGTCTGTTAGGAATGACTGCTCCAGGTATGAAGTCTATCTGGTGCTCAATACCTCTAATGGGTGGAAGTCCACTAGGTATGTCCTCTGTGAGTACGTCACTGTAATCCTGCAAAAGAGATGAAATAGACACAGGAAGCAAAGGGTCAGCGTTAGTAAAATAAATATGAGGCTCCTTATAGACTAACAATAGAATGAGCTTGCTAGCCTTGAACGCTTTCTCACTTCCCTCACTCATGTAGAAACTCTTTTTAACTCTCCCTTTTGTTTCCTCTCACGTTCACTCACACTCCCCTTGGGAACTCCCACGGCCTTGGCCTTATTTTTCTCACCAGATACACCACTCTCACTAGTCTCACCCAAGGTGGTGTTTCCTTCGCTCTCTCTTTGTCACGCTCAAGTTGCAACTTAACCTGATCGTCATGGACTTGTGCAGGTGTAAGTGGATATAATGTAATGGGTTTTCCCTTATGCTGGAAAGAGTACTTGTTCTTGAACCATCATGAATAACCTTCTTATCAAACTGCCACGGCCTGCCAAAAAAATATGTCCTGCATGCATCGGTATCACATCACATAGGACATCATCTGTGTATGGCCCAATGGTAAAGCTCAACAGTACCTGCTTTGTCACACTTATTCCCCACAATCATTTAACCACTGCAACTTGTAAGGCTTCGGGTGTCTCAAGCAACTCACCCCAATCGCTCAATCAAAGCTGTGCTAGCAACATTAGTACAACTGCCCCCATCTATGATCATACTACCCCTTGCCATTCACACGGCACCTAGTATGGAATATATTCCTCCCTCTGCTGCACACTCTCATCCTCTACAACATGTGCATTCAAAGCACACTTGACAACTAATGATAAGTTATCCAGCGGGTATGCAGCTCCCTCATGGTCACTAGCATCCTCCAACTCTGGCATCTCCTCCTTAACCTCACTATCGGTAGAGTACACCTCTCCACTCTTTTTATCAATCACTAAGGTTCGCCTATTGGGACATTGTGAAGCATAGTGTCCCATGCCCAAACACTTGAAACACTGACATCTTTAGTTCTAGCAGCTGCACCCTCAGGTTTTGGTCTAGTTTTGCTCGGTTCTGCAGCCTCTTTACCCTTGGCACTAGGTTCGGCCCTAGGCTTATTAAAGCCTCCACTGAATTCGCCTCTAGGCTTGTCAAAGCCTCCATCTCGCTTCTCATTCGGAACCCATTTCCCTTTCCATGCAGAAGTAGCCTGAGTACCAAATCTGGATGTTGACTTTTTCTTGAGTTGCCTTTCTATCTTGATAGCCATGTGAAGCATATCCTCCAAATCAACATAATGATGCAACTCCACCATGTTTGCAATCTCTCTATTCAAGCCCCCTAGAAACCGTGCCATAGTAGCTTCTGCATCCTCAACTACATTTGCCCTGATCATGGCAACTTCCATCTCTGTGTAATAGTCCTCAACACTTTTGGTCCCCTGATACAGATGTTGTAGTTTCTGATACAACTCCCTATAGTAATGGCTGGGTATAAATCTCTTTCTCATGAGACCCCTAAGTTATGCCCATGTCTGAACCGGTCTCTCATAGTTTCTCCTCCGAGTAGAGACAAGCTGATCCCACCAAATCATAGCATAATCGGTAAACTCAATCGCTGCTAGACTGATCTTCTTCTCGTCTGAGTAGTGATGACAGTTGAAAATCAATTCTATTTTCTTTTCCCATTCTAAATAAGCTTCAGGATCATTCTTGCCTTGGAATGTTGGTATCTTGATCTTGATGCTACCAAGATCACCATCTACATCTCATCACCTACCATATCCTCTCCGATCATAATCCCCTCTTCTGGCATCAAATGCACCTCTATCATCAAACCGTATATCCCTCCTATCATTCCTCCTATCAAACCTCCTATTAGGCCTCTTATCATGCCCAGGCTGAAATCTCTCCTCCATATCATCAAAACCATCAAACTCATTTTCAGCTTCCTCTTCATCTGGTGGTACATATTTGTGGTGGTACACGGCGAGGGGGTACATTGTGAGGTGGTGGTACTCTGGGCGCTACCAGTTTGAATACTCTCGACACTCTTGGACAATCTCTCCAAAGCAGTATTCATGTTCTCCATCATATCTGTAAATTTCCTATCCAAAGCCTCAAGCTTTTCATCAGTAGTTAGACCTGCCATCTCAACACTAAACAAACAGATTAGAAATAACAAGGAAGTAAAACAAATATCTAAATCCTCACAATCTCACGTGTTTACACTCGAATGATATCACTCCACTCGTGTTTGCACTCTATGGCTTTTACCCGATACTGTGCTCACAATCACTGCCTTTTACCACTCTTGAGTTCGTCCTCAATTCAAAAGTGAACCACACTCAATCCAAGAATACAAACCAAATGTAGTCCTCAAGCTAGCATGAACACAACGGACCCAACAATATATATATATAGGGCAGGCGGAAAACAAAACGCGAACGGAATAGTAATGACGGAGACTCAATCAATAATACTTAAGCTAGAGTAATTAGAAATAAGGAGTAAACAATTAGCACAATGGAAAAAAAATAAGCATGTAAATTCACGGTCGTATGCAATTTCGGGAGAAAATTTGGCACCTCTATAAAAATTTTGATGGAATACCCTCCACGGGCACCTAAATGATAATATGGAACAAACTAGATTCAACCAAAAAATTTCACTTTTTTACCTTTTTTTTTTTTTTTTTTTGCTCAAGTGATCACTATCACTCAAGTCACTTTTTCTTTTCTTTCTTTCTTTTTTTTTGATAACGTCAGATGCTAAATGTGGTTCTGATTTCAGAGGCTGGTTTTCAAAGCCTGATTTCAGAGTCTGATGATGGTCTGAATCCAGGGTCTGAATTCAGAGGCTGCTGGTCAGTGTCTGATTTCATAGTCGAATAAGGGTCTGATTTCAGGGTCTGAATTCAGAGGCTAATTTTCAGAGGTTACTGGTTAGGGTCTGATTTCAGAGGCTATTGGTCTGGGTCTGATTTCAGAGGTTATTGGTCTGGGTCTGATTTCAGAGGCTAAATTTCAGGGTCTGATCTCAGAGGCTGATTCAATGGTTAAGTTTCAGGGTTTGATCTCAGAGTCTGATTCAATGGTTAAGTTTCAGGGTCTGAACTCAGAGTCTGATTTCAGAGGCAGATTTCAAAGGTTACGTTTTAGGTCTGATTTCAGACTTCACTTAGTTTTCAGGGTATGATTTCACACTGCACTAGGGTTTTAGAAACAAAACACACAGCCGCCAAAGAACATGCTTATTTCTTAAACATATGTTAAGAACAGAGTGACTATGACGAACTGATAGGAAGATGACAAGAACTCACTTGGGTTGGAAACCAAGCAAACCCCCAAGCATCTTTCTCAAAACCCCCAAGAACTTTGAATACTGATTTTGTAGGAACAAAACCCAACCAAGATCAGCCCCTAACCACCATGAAACTCACGTCCATGATAACCACAAGCATGAAATCAGATTGTATTTTGCTAGCAATGGAGACGCCACTAAGTTGCCAAGCTTAGATAAGTCAATTTGAACTTGAAAAGGGGAATCCCTCCCTCACAAGGTTTTGGCCATAGCCATGGAAAGCTCAAGCTTTTTTTTCTTTCAAAATTCTGTATATTACGTTGGTTATCCAAAAATACAAAGAAGAGTCATATAATAAGGGTTACAAAAGAGTAAAAAGGCTAAAATGACCCTAGAGCTAAAATTACCAAAAGCCCTAAGTCAAGCACCTCAACCACGACCATTAAGGTCCTTTTGCACCTAAATAAACTTAAAACAAAGATTAGAAGCTAATCTCACTTAAGCTAATTAAGGTGCTTACATGCTATAGTAAATTGACGTGCTTCCGGCTAAGTACAAATCTAAGCATAATTAAGCCTAATGGCATAGTCAACCATGCTAATTACATCATAAATAAAGTCAAAATGTCGAGCACAAATGACAAAAATGCCCCCATTTGGCCGAATTCAACATAGTCCCAAAATGGGTGAAATCGGGTCAAAAGGGTACCGGTGCTGAAGCTGTGCTCTGCTATGCTTCAGTCTGAGCTGATCTGGGTCAAATGAAATAGCTTGGGGACCTCTCTGGTTATGCCCATATGTGTCTCTGGTGTGCACTTGACTTGGTTGTTGCAACTGGTCACATAGCTCTGAGCTAGTCCCGCAAAGGCCTCTCTGATCTTCTTTGCTCTTTGGCGTGTGATTGGCCCTGTTGGCAATTGAATGGGTTCTTCCAAGTTGTTAGCTGCATCCTGTAATGTCTCTGGTGTGGTTGGACTCATGTCATTCCCTCCTTGTTGAAAATGATTCGACCTCGGATCAACCTGCGTCAAAATGAGTTAAGTCAGAAACATTAAAAGTAGCAGAGACGTTGTACTTACCTTGCAAATCCAGCTTATATGCATTGTCATTGATCCTTTCCAAGACTTGAAAAGGTTCATCTCCTCTCGATTGTAGCTTGGATTTACGCTGTTCGGGAAATCTCTCTTTACTGCATGTGTACCCAAACCCAATCACCAGGTTGAAAGACTACACGTTTTCTTCCCTTATTTTCATGAGAAGCGTATTGCTCGTTCTTTCGTTGAATGTGCTCTCTTAACTTCTCATGGATATGCTTCACCAAATCAGCCTTCTTTTTGCATCTAACCCTGTATGCTCATCAATAGGTAATGGTAACAAATCCAATGGAGTTAGTGGCTGAAAACCATAAACAATCTCAAAGGTGTGAAAATGATGTAGAAGAATGAATGCTACGATATATGCAAACTCAATAAATGGCAAACAATCTTCCCAACTCTTCAAATTCTTACCAACTATAGTGCGCAATAATTGAGATAAAGTCCTATTAACTACCTCCGTTTGTCCATCAGTCTGTGGGTGGCATGTGGTAGAATACAATAGTTTGGTGCCTAGTTTAGCCCACAAACACCTTCCAAAAATGGCTAAGGAACTTAACATCTCTATCAGATACAATACTCCTAGGTATACCATGGAGTCGCACTATGTCTCTGAAAAATAAATCTGCAATGTTTGTAGCATCACGGTTTTATGACATGCAACGAAATGAGCCATTTGTCTTAGTAATCCCAAAATGCCCCATCAAACCTCCCCCATGCGCTTCTTCACAAGCAACTCACGCACTACAAGCAGGAAACACACAACTGTTCGCTTTAAATAAGAAACCGTCATGAATGTAAAACTTTCCAAAAGATGACTTTGCACAAGCAACAAAAATCTCACCAAAATCAGAATCACACTCATATAGTTCCTTAATCAAATCAAATCCCAACATCCGTGCATGCATTGAAGTAAGTAAAACATACCTGCGAGATAATGCATCGGCCACGATGTTTTCTTTACCTTGCTTGTAGCGTTTAAATATATGGAAATGACTCAACGAATTCCATCCATTTTTTGCGTGTCGCTTATTCAGCTTACCTTGACCCTTCAAGTGTTTTAATGATTCATGGTCGGTGTGGATCACAAACTCTTTAGGCCACAAGTAGTGCTGCCACGTCTGAAGTGCTCTCACAAGCGCATATAACTCTTTATCGTACGTGGGATACCTCAAAGCTGCTCCATTCAGCTTCTCACTAAAATAGGCTATTGGCCGTTTTTCTTGCATAAGAACTGCTCCAATACCTAACCCTGATGCGTCGCACTCAATTTCAAATGTCTTCTCAAAGTTGGGTAGTACCAAAATGGGCGCACTGCATAACTTCGCTTTAAGATCCTGGAATGCTCGCTCTTGCGCCTCGCCCCAGTAGGCCATTCCTGAATTGCCTTCACCTTCTCCACATCTACCTCGATGCCATCTGCACTCACAACAAATCCAAGAAAAACAAGTCTATCCATGCAAAATGTGCATTTGTGAGAGTTAGCATACAGTTGTTCTTTTCGTAAAACATCAAGTACATGTCTCAAATGTAATTCATGCTCTCAATCGATGTACTGTAAACTAAGATGTCATCAAAGTATACCACAACAAACTTACCTATAAATGCACGCATAACATGATTCATTAATCTCATAAATGTGCTAGGTGCGTTTGTAAGACCAAATGGCATAACTAACCATTCATATAATCCATATTTGGTCTTAAATGCGGTTTTCCACTCATCTCCCTCTCTCATGCGAATTTGATGGTATCCACTTTTCAAATCAATCTTACTAAATATCTTGGAACCATGCAATTCATCTAACATGTCATCTAGCCTAGGAATAGGATGGCGATACTTTACCGTTATATTATTGATGGCTCGACAATCAACACACATCCGCTATGTCCCATCTTTCTTAGGAACTAGAAGCACTGGTACTGCACAAGGACTCATGCTCCCTTACATACCCCTTGTCCATCAAATCCCGCACTTGCCGTTGAAGTTCCTTTGTCTCCTCAGGATTGCTTCTATAGGATGGCCTGTTGGGAATGACTGCTCCAGGTACGAAGTCTATCTGGTGCTCAATGCCTCTAATGGGTGGAAGCCCACAAGGAATGTCCTCAGTCAGTACATCGTTGTAGTCCTGCAAAAGAGATGAAATAGACATAGGAAGCAAAGAGTCAGTGTTAGAAAAATAAACATGGGGCTCCTTGTAAACTAACAATAGCATCAGGCTGCTAGTCTTGAAAGCTCTCCTCGCTTCACCCTCACCCATGTAGAAACTTCTTTTCACTCTCCCTTTGGTATCCCCCTTACTTTCACTCTCACTTCCCTTGGGTAAACTCTCGGCCTTGGCCTTATTTTTCACACTCTCACTAGTTTCCCCCAAGTTAGTGTTTGCACTCGCCCTCTCTTTATCCCTCTCAAGTTGCAACTTAACCTGATCTTCATGGACTTGCTTTGGTGTAAGTGGGTATAGTGTAATGGGTTTCCCTTTATGTTGAAATGAATACTTATTCTTGAACCCATCATGAATCACCTTCTTATCAAACTGCCACGGCCTCCCCAAAAGTATATGACCCGCATGCATCGGAATCACATCACATAGAACATCATCTGTGTAAGGCCCAATGGTAAAGCTCAATAATACCTGCTTCGTTACCTTCACTTCACCACAATCATTTAACCACTGCAACTTGTAAGGCTTGGGGTGCTTCAAGCAACTCAACCCCAATCTCTCAATCAAAGCCGTGCTAGCCACATTGGTACAACTGCCTCCATCTATAATCATACTACAACCCTTACCATTCACACGGCATCTGGTGTGGAATATGTTCTCCCTCTGCTGATCACTCTCATCCTCAACAACTTGTGCTGTCAAAGCACGCTTAACAACTAGGGATAAGTTATCTAAAGGGTATGCAGCTCCCTCGTGGTCACTAGCATCTTCTAACTCCGGCATCTCATCCTCTACCTCATCATCTGTAGAGTACACATCTCTGCTCTTGTCAATCACTAAGGTGCGCCTATTGGGACATTGTGAAGCATAGTGTCCCATGCCCAAACACTTGACATCCTTAGTTCTCGTAGCTGTACCCTCAGGTTTAGGTCTAGGCTTACTCGATTCTGCAGTCTCTTTACCCTTGCCACTAGGTTCGGCCCTAGGCTTGTTAAAGCCTCCACTGAAATCACCTCTAGGCTTGTTAAAGCCTCCATCTCGCTTCTCATTCGGAACCCATTTCCCCTTCCAAGTAGAAGTAGTCTGAGTACCAAATCTAGATGTGGCCTTCTTCTTGAGTTGTCTCTCTACCTTGCTAGCCATGTGAAGCATGTCCTCCAAATCAACATAATGATGTAACTCCACCATGTTGGCAATCTCTCTATTTAAGCCTCCAAGAAACCGTGCCATAGTAGCCTCTGCATCCTCAACTACATTCGCCCTGATCATGGCAACTTCCATCTCTGTGTAGTAATCCTCAACACTCTTGGTACCCTGATACAGATGTTGTAGCTTCTGATACAACTCACGGTAGTAATGGCTCGGAATGAACCTCTTCCTCATAAGACCTCTGAGTTCTTCCCAAGTCTGAACTGGTCTCTCATAGTTTCTTCTCCGAGTAGCCAATCTGATCCCACCATATCATGGCATAATCAGTAAACTCAATAGCTGCCAGATTGATTTTCTTCACATCTGAGTAGTGATGGCAATTGAATATCAGCTCAATCTTCTTCTCCCATTCCAAATAAGCCTCGGGATCATTCTTCCCCTGAAAGGTTGGTATCTTGATTTTAATGCTACCTAGATCTCCATCTAAGTCCCCTCGTCTACCAAAACCCCTTCGATCATAATCCCCTCGCCTATCATCAAATGCACCTCTATCATCAAATCGTCTATCCCTCCTATTATGTCTCCCATCAAACCTCCTATCACACCCTCTACCAAACCCCCTACCATGCCTCCTATCTTGTCTAGGCTGAAACCTCTCCTCAACATCATCAAGATCATCAAAATCATCAAAGTCATTCTCGGCTTCTTCTTCATCTGATGGTATATGTTGCGGTGGTACTCGACGTGGTGGCACATTATGAGGTGGTGGTACATTATGAGGTGGTAGTACATTATGAGGTGGTGGTGCTCTGGGAACACTGCCCGACTGAATACTCTCTACACTCTTGGACAACCTTTCCAATGCAGCATTCATATTCTCCATCATATCTGTAAACTTTCTATCCATAGCTGCAAGCTTCTCATCGACGGTTAAACTAACACCTGCCATTTCAAAGCTCAACAAACAAATTAGTAATAACAAGAAAGTAATACGATATGTAAAATCCTCTCAAGCTCACAATCTCACGTGTTTACACTCAATTATATCTCAATCCACTCGTGTTTGCACTCTATTGGCTTTTACCCGATACTGTGCTCACACTCACTGCCTTTTACCACTATTGAGTTCTTCCTCAATTCAATTACAAATCAACTCAATTCCCAGAATGGTCAACTAAGATGTAGTCCACAAGCTAGCAGAAACACAATGTATATATAGAGCAGGTGGAATAAAGCAAATAAGATAAGTAATCACGGAGACTCAATCGAAAGAAACTTATAGCTAGAGTGCTCATAATAAGAAAGAATGACGAGTTAGCTAAATGCAATAAATAAGCAAGCAAGCAATCAACGTGTCACTGAAGCAATCTTGTGGTCACTCGCTATAGTGTTAGTTTTGCTCACCTTCTTTTCTTCTCACACACACTCACAAGTGTTTACACTCCAATGAAACACAATGAAGCACAAAGGATTTCAATTCGGCTATAACACAAATATAGTCTTTCAAGCTCAAACCAATACAAACCAAATCAAATATCAATGTAACTCATGTAAAGCAATCCAATCAACTTGCAAATGGTCTAATCAAGCTAAACACAATGTGACCAATTCTCTTTTTTTTTTTTTCTTTTTTTTTTTTCAAGACAAGTAGGTGACTCAGCTGCTTACGTAAGTAGCTTACAAGTAGGTCAAGTAAGCATGTCAATTCGGCAATGGTAAGTTACAAACCAACTAAACACTTTTTCCAATTAACTTGGTGATGCAGCAGCTTGCCCCTTCAACACCTCTCAAATGCAATGATGGCTACTCAAATTTCCATGTAAAGCTCATGAGTGCTTCCATTTTCAATGTCATGCTAATGATTTCAACACAAATCCAATGTCAAGCTAATGATGGCTCACGCAAATCAGCAAGCACACTTGTTAATTCATGCTTCAACATAAGCATATCAAGCATCTTACTCACGGCAATATGTGTAACAAAGCAACCAGACTTGTCTCACAAAGTTAACACACAAGCATAAGTAAACTTCAAGAGTAAGTCACGACCTCATCAATCCATAAGCATTTCATTTTGTTTCAACACTCATTCACTCAAATGCCTCACCAAATCACTCAAACACACTTGTTTTCCACACACTTCACAAGATTGCAACAACTTCACAAAGATTGCAAACAAGCTAGTTCAAGCAAATGCTAGGAGTAATGAAGTGCAATCTGATTTTCTCAAAGTAGATATGAACAATACCTATTGAAAACAAGCTAAGTGACATGTATATGGCAAGAACAAAGCAAGGGTGGTGATGGTTCTTCCTTGGCCGAATCTGACCTGATGCATTTCTTTTTTTTTTTTTTTGATTTTTGAAACTAATAACTTAATAACAATGTTAAACACGTCCTAGTAACATACAATTAACAACTAAACACTTGATTCAAGCAAAGAACACAAAAGCCCCAATTTTGACCTAAGTAGCCAAAGCTTAACTCAAAGAAATACTCATGATCAATCAAAAAACACTCAAGGCAGAATGTTATTCATGATATTTTTATCACAAATCAACAAGAATCAGCAAGAAACAACAAGATCCAACAATGGCCGAATCAAGGTGGAAGTAAAACCTTGATGCCGAAATTAAATCAACAAAGAACAAAGATGAATACAAGATTAAACAACACAAAGGATAGGAAATCAGACCTCAGAACCCTAAGCTCATGATACCAAATGACAAGAACTCACTTGGGTTGGAAACCAAGCAAACCCCCAAGCATCTTTCTCAAAACCCCAAGAACTTTGAATACTGATTTTGTAGGAACAAAACCCAACCAAGATCAGCCCCTAACCAGCATGAAACTCACGTCCATGATAACCACAAGCATGAAATCAGATTGTATTTTGCTAGCAATGGAGACGCCACTAAGTTGCCAAGCTTAGATAAGTCAATTTGAACTTGAAAAGGGGAATCCCTCCCTCAACAAGGTTTTGGCCATAGCCATGGAAAGCTCAAACTTTTCTCTCTTTCAAATGTTGTATATTACGTTTGTTTATCCAAAAATACAAAGAAGAGTCATATAATAAGGGTTACAAAAGAGTAAAAAGGCTAAAATGACCCTAGAGCTAAAATTACCAAAAGCCCTAAGTCAAGCACCTCAACCACGACCATTAAGGTCCTTTTGCACCTAAATAAACTTAAAAAAAAGATTAGAAGCTAATCTCACTTAAGTTAATTAAGGTGCTTACATGCTATAGTAAATTGACGTGCTTCCGGCTAAGTACAAATCTAAGCATAATTAAGCCTAATGGCATATTCAACCATGCTAATTACATCATAAATAAAGTCAAAATGTCGAGCACAAATGACAAAAATTCCCCCATTTGGCCGAATTCAACATAGTCCTAAAATGGGTGAAATCGGGTCAAAAGGGTGCTGGTGCTGAAGCTGCTCTGCTATGCTTCAGTCTGAGCTGATCTGGGTCAAATGAAATATCTTGGGGACCTCTCTGGTTATGCCCATATGTGTCTCTGGTGTGCACTTGACTTGGTTGTTGCAACTGGTCACATAGCTCCGAGCTAGTCCCGCAAAGGCCTCTTTGATCTTCTTTGCTCTTTGGCGTGTGATTGGACCTGTTGGCAACTGCATGGGTTCCTCCAAGTTGTTAGCCGCATCCTGTAATGTCTCTGGTGTGGTTGGACTCATGTCATTCCCTCCTTGTCGAAAAGGATTCGACCTCGAATCTGAACCTGCATTAAAAATAAAATAAGTCAGAAACATTAAACATTGCAGGAATGCCAAACTCACCAAGAAGATCAAGCTTGTAAGTATTGTCGTTGATCCGCTCCAAGACTTGAAATGGACCATCTCCTCTTGGTTGCAACTTGGATCTTTTCCTCTTTCATATAAAGCCACACCCAATTGCCGGGGTCAAACACAATGCGTTGGAAACCTATTATTCTCACCAACTCTGCCCTTCCCTTATCATTCATACTCCCAAGCTTAATAACAATCAAAGATAATAAATCCATAGGAGTTAAAGAATTAGAATCATAATCAATCTCATAAGGCAAGTAAAAACTAGAAGGATGAATGCATCTATTATATGCAAACTCTGGCCCCGCTATTGCGTCTGTGATCTTCTTAGCTCTTTGGCATGTGATTGGGTCTGTTGGCAATTGCAAAGGCTCTAATGTTCCTTGGGTGATTGCATTCATGTCAAATGTTGTCTCTTGGATCATGTCACAACCCCATGGCATATTGGCGTCACATGAGGGCTTCAATGGAGTGGGTCCAAAGCTATTTCATGTGGCCCAAGTCATTCTAGAAGACGTGCAATAGTCGATTTTGAAGATAAGAGCATTTTGAAGAATTTGGCCATTTAATGCCTTATATGTAATTCGGCCAAATGGGCTTGTCTTTTGACCTTTTGCTTGACATGTTGACTCTAGTTAGGCTATTTGTAACTTAGTTAACTATCTCATTTGAGTCAAATTGGATTAGAACTAAGTTAGTTAGTTAAAGGACCTATTAGGCATTATTTAGAAATGATGCCACTTTTGTTGACTTTTTCTTTTTGATCTTTTTGCCACTTGCATAAAGATCTTGGAGGGGATATTTGTAATATTTAGTAAATGACTACTTAGGGCTTTAGCTTTATGTAGCCATTGGGTAGTTTTAGGACCTTTTGGTCTTTTTACCTTTTAAAGGGCATTTTAGTAAATTTGTCTTATCCTATATATTGTAAACTTTGTCTTCTTCAATAAAAACTTACAAATTTCGAATTTCTTCAAAGAAAAATGGCTATGGCCGAATTTCAAGCTTAAGGGAGGGATTCCCCTTTGTTTCAGCTTTGACTTATCTAAGGCGTGGCAACCTTGGTGGCGTCTCCGTGCTAGCAGAACACTGCAAGGAATAATCTTAAGGGTTCTCAAAGACAAGTTCTTTGTGGGTCTTCTTTGTTGCCTTGGAAGGGTTTTGTTCCTACAAAATCAAATTCGCGGTGCTTGGGGTTCTATCCGTTGCGAGGGGTTTGCTTGGCCTTAAACATCCAAGTGAGTTCCGCGTCACTATATTATTTGCGATTAAAAATATTAATTTAGTCGTAATTGTTACGAACTATTTTGATATGTTATAGACCATAGGATGTGTCTTGCAACATGTTCTTTGTTATCTTTGAGATATTAAGAACAAGTTTTTTATTCATAGAGAATATAATCCACAACCATTAGGGTAAGATTAGTTTTGAGTCTAATTATGATGTTAGACAGTCTACGTCATATAGAGTCAGAAAAGATACAGTGAGAGTGTCACGGTTAATTCTACTATATTAGTGGAATTAGTTGTAACTTATGAAGTATTGACTTATGAAGTTGCATAGTGACCTTATAGATTAGAAGTTTTGATATTAGTGTTATGTTTGCGGTTGTCTCATAAGTATTTGGATTCAATCCCTAAATACATAGACAACTCGGTAGCTGTAGCACAATATTGATGTCGCATCTGAGTCATATTGATGTATAAGTTAGGTAATACAATATATGAATGATGTTGGCTAAGGGAAACGATTGGGTATGTTGGACAAACTCAATTTGTTATATAGCAGACCTACTTCCCATTGCCTACCTCTTGAGTGCTAGGTGAGCTCTTGAGTGCCATGAGTGTGTGATACACATTGAGATTTATATATGATACCGTGGATTGGCACTAGAGCAAGTGGGAGAAATTGTTAGGATTGGTGCTCGGAGTGCCAATCCGGATCGTATTTATGTCCGATTCATGAATACAAACAATTCCTTTTTTCCATAATATTACTTACTTAATGGTTGCACCTCTTATTTTTATAAACGTATTCAATCTAATTACGATTAGATTGAAACTAAATATGATTTAGTGATATGTATATATTAGACAAAGACCCTAGGATTTACAATGTAATGTGCAGTTACAACGTAGTTTGTAATTGACATTGGGAAGCGTCACTACAAGTTGTATTTTCTCAAATAAAGTTCCTGGTCAAGATTTACTGATACGGGTCGGTTGGTAAAATCCACTGAGACTAGTACATGTTGTATATCGAGACTTGGTCCGGTGGTTTATCCCAATGAACCATGAGTCTTGGGAGACTCATATAGACGTGTAGGTGTTTATTTGATAAACACTTAACGACTCACCAAAGATTTCCTAATATATGGTACACCAACGTCAATAGGAATCTTCTCGAGTCGAGTAGCATAATGGTCCTTCGACTTGAGATACCACTATGGATATATGAGATATCCTCCACACTTTGATGGCAGTCACGTCACCAATCTATTTAGATCAGACTTCCACCTGTTCGTTGGGTGTGGACTGATGCTCATGATATCCTGTGAGTATTAGATGAAATCCGTCAGTCTTGTGTACAGGCATAGGTATCATGTACGTATTTGCTATTTAGTAAATCCATGGCTGTGGTATACTTCGGTAGCGAGTTCCGAGTGTTATTTATAAATCGTAAATTTAAAAGTCGACTAAACCTTAGGATTTTGACGTTTTTATCTATATCTCCGGTATAATATTGATAGCCTGTGATAGAGGGATTATACGTATGCAATGACCTCGACTTGCATAGTTTAGCGAGATTATCCATGGTCGTCATAATTCATGAGTGGGTGAATTATGGACATGAAATTGGATTCTGTGACGGATAAACCTAAACTTAGAGAGTCCCACAATATGAAGTGTACTCGTTGAGTACTTGGACAATGCGTTATGAATAATACAGATTATTCATAATACTTCATCGGATTAAATGAGTTAATTCGAATCGTTTAAACGGTTAAACGAAAATACATGCATTAGTGGCATTTCGGTCAATTAATAATTAATGTGTATTTGTATTTGATACAAAATTTGATTTGATATATATTAATTATTTGTCAAATGAGACTTTGCCACATGCCATTAATATATGTATTTATTATTTAATATAAATAAAAATACATATATAATAATAATCATATTAATTAATTATTTAGGTGTTTTAAATGTTAAATATCTAGATGATTAAATTATTTCAATATTACATAAATGTTATGCAATATGTTTGATTATTATTGGTTACATGTGGCATGATTTTATTAAGCTTAAAGTTTAAAAATTGGATTTGTTAACTTAAAGCTTATAATTATTTAATTTGATTAAAAAATGACCAAATGATCAAAATACCCTTCCCCCCTCCAAAGTCGGTTATGTTTCTTTATAAATTAAGAAAATTTTGTTATCTCTTTTAACAAGCTCCCATGGCCGAACCTCCATAGACTAAAGCTCCCAAATTTTGTTTGAAGAAACAAGGGAATAAAATGAAGAAATCAAGAAGGAAGTTTAAGGAAATTAGGAGATTTCGAGGTAATCTTCATAATTCTTAAACTTAGAAAGTTTTTTTCTTGTTCTTGAATGTCTAGAATAGTTATAGGGTTTCTTCATTTCTTATATTTTGGGGCTTTTGATTTGGCGGATGGATTTGGAGGCTTAATGCATGTGTGAAGTTATATTGAATGATATTAGTATAATATTAGTTCAATTTTGTCATTTGATGAGTTGTTGCCATTTTAGAGTGTTATGACCACTCTTGTAACTCCTAGAATTGTTCTTGGGTTCTTCATTTGTGGTGACTTTGGTTGGTGTAAATATTAATATGATTAATGTTGAGAAAATTGGATTTAAAGCATGAAAATGATATTTTTGGTTACCAAATCAGATCTGGAAATTCTGTGATTTTGGTGATGAAAAGTATGATTTTTAAATGTAGTTTATGTGTTTTGGACATTGGAACAATTGCCGGAAATTATTTCAGAGTTGAAATATGCGAAAACGGTGAAAAACGGCGTTACCGGGTGAGTTTTGGGCTTACCGGGTGTCCGCTGTCCAAACAGTGAATTGGCCATTGTTCGGACAGCACTTGAACTGCCCAAGTACTATTGGGACTGACTTGGGCAGCCCCCGTGTGTACTGGATGGTCGGTTCGGACAAAAACGAGTTTTATGCCATTTTGCGGAAAAATTTTTTGTAAAAGTTTCGGATGTTTCTAACCTATTTATGTCATTATTTGATATCGAATAAATATATTTAGGTGAAATATGAATGAATTATTCATATTGAATATTGAATAATTTATTCGGTAACTTTAAAAGTTTTAAAGTTACGATTTCGCCCGAACCGCGAGTTTCCGCTGCTCCCGCGCTAAAACCCCAACATCTAGTACTCATGTAAGGTAGTTATGAGATAGGCTCCGTCAAGACAGCTCCCTTAACCGGTATTGCTGAGGACTAAGAATCGATGTTGTTTAGTTCCGTATCTATATCGGGTTTCTTGGGGTAGAGTATTTTAATCATTTCTGCTTACGTCTTTCTTTTACTTACTTGCGAGCCTAGATTTGGGGATTTAAGATCTCTGTACACTTTTCATCCTCTTAGCACCTCTTATCTATTGAAACTCTCAATTCTCATTCTGATTTATTGCTTCTTTTATACTCCTGTCTATTCTTCATTACTCAGGAAACTTGCTACCTATAAGAGGTATTCATGGCTATTAGATGTACTTGAAGAAATTTTATGATGAGATGAGGAGTCTTACTAGGAAAGAAAGAATTTTTTAGTTTTTTTTCGAGAAATGAAGGAACCTTACCTAGGTTTTTCTCTTACTTGGGCTTATTCTATTCTTTTTATTTAGTATTAAAGGTTCTGTTCTGCCTTATTCATCTATTTCTATATCTTTACCTCTAATTACTTCTGACTGCTTAAGCATCTGTATTTTATTCTTTATCTTTCTTTCTAGCTTTTCTTCCCATTTCTACTTCCTTGGGTAGGTATCCTTAGAACTTTGCTATCTTATTCTATCTCTTTACTTTCTTGTCTCTGATTGCTTAAACATATATGCATCATTCCTTACTTTTGTAACTTTCTTTTCCCACTCATTTGGGTATCTATTCTAAAGAAATTTACTATATGTTCTCCCAACTCGTCTTGGACTCCGGTTTAACAAGCCAGGATTACTAATAAAGAATCCTTAACTAAAATAGAAATTTGATTACTTTATACTAGGAATAAGATTCAGGTAACTTATGAGTTTTTACTAACCTGTCTATGGAACTTGAGGACGTACTCGAGGATCGGATACTGGAGATGTAGTGCCTCGCATACTAGTACCTCAGGTATACTATGTATACAAGACCCCAGCACTCTGCCCACTGCAGTCACTGACTCCCTAGACCATGGTCTGATACCATATTTGTAATATCCCTGATCTGGAAGATTTACCGGCAGGGAATATGCCGTACTATTCCCCTGAGCCTCTGACTTCTAATATCTGCTATTTTTATCTCACATGTAAACTCATGCATGGGGCCATTGCCCAACTCATCAATCATGAATGCATAACACTTTTAATACTAAATGCTCTATTTTAATACATATTGCAACTTGACAATGATTATTAAAATGCAATATATAAGAAATCTTTAATATACAAGATGTATATTACATGTCACTTCCTGACTCTAGCTGAACTAGACTTTGTTTCTAACTTGACCTGATAGACTAAACCCACTAGTGACTGCTATCAGTATCCGTCCCCTCGAGCTCGTCCTCTGGAACAACCAGTAAAACAAAACACTGGAAGGGGGTTAGATCATTTGAACGATATAAGTGAGTAGACGATTTAAAATGAAAACTGAAATACTCTTATGAAAATGTTTGGTTCTAAATCCAAAGTTCAGAAATAACTTAATATGGAAAACTATTTTCTAGTCTGAAAACTCTGAACTCTTTTATGAAAATCTTGTCTGAAACTTCTTTTGTAAAACTTATCTTTTCTAAAAGTCCCTTTTATA
Organism: Zanthoxylum bungeanum; assembly: GCA_019454045.1. NCBI lineage: Eukaryota > Viridiplantae > Streptophyta > Magnoliopsida > Sapindales > Rutaceae > Zanthoxylum > Zanthoxylum bungeanum. The sequence goes on from SKCR01045073.1 coordinate 18,223, forward strand.
AACTCAAAACAACTTCTTTCATTCTGGAAAACTTCTATAAAACCTGCTTTTCTGAAAATCTCTTATAAATTGCTTTTTCTGAAAAAAAAACTTTATTTCTAGAAAACCTCTCTGGAACTGATGAGAACCTGCCTGGAGCAAAGCCAGACTAACCCACACAAGACTGAAATCGTTCCCAAGAAGGCCAAGACAGTTCGGATAAAAACTCTAAACCTCTGAAGAACAAGCAACATAAACCTAGAGTGCTAATATGGGCGCCACAAAGGGTTAGTAGTAGACCTTTGATAAGCCAAAACCAGTGAGAACAAATTGAGGGTTTCTCAATGCTCACGAAAATTGATATAAAATTTTATTGAAAGAGAGTTGTTGAACATAACCAAAAAGTTAGCCTTTTATAAGGAGGCTCCAACCAAAACCCTAATAAAAAAGGATAAAAGACGAAACTACCCACATGTCAACAGGTGCGTATCCTAAAACTAAGCAAAGTTATCCCCACGTGCAAACCCTTGCACGCTTAACCTAATTCCCAAACATAAAATAATAATCTAAAGAAAAAACACTCAAACATAAATAAAGGGCCGAAATAAAATAAATGTCAAGCCCTGAATAAATTAATAACAATTGTCAAATAAATATAATAAAATAGGCCTAAGTAACTCGTTGCTCCACGTCCTGAATAAGATTCACCATCTTGGGTTCTTTCAGCTTCAAGCCCATACTCAATGAAGTAAAAGTGCGGGAATAGTCAGATACAATATTCTGTATGAATCCATCCATAGCTTCCTGGATCTTCTTAGCTCGAGACCTCGTGATTGGATCTTCTAGGACTTGCACTGTGGTGGTCCATCCATCATGGGCTGCATCTTGGGCGGCTGCATCCTGGGCCTCATCATTCCCCCTCTCATCAAAAGGACTCGACCTCGAATCTGCATCAAACAAAGAGAGATCAGAAACATTAAATGACGCAGAAACATTATACTTACTTGGAAAATCCACTTTGTAGGCATTGTCATTTATTTTCTTAAGAATCTGAAACGGGCCATCGTCTCTGGGATAGAGTTTGGATTGTCGTTGCTTTGGGAAACGCTCTTTTCGCATGTGCACCCAAACCCAATCACCGGGTTCGAAAGAGACACGATGTCTACCCTTGTTGGCATGCGAGGCATATTGGTCATTCTTCTTCTCAATGTGTTGTCGTGCTTTCTCATGTATGGACTTGACCAAGTCGGCCTTACGCTTACCATCCAGGCTAACCCTTTCATCAACGGGCAAAGGTAATAAATCAAGAGGTGTTAGTGGGTTAAATCCATACATAATTTCAAAAGGAGAATAAGAAATAGATAAATGAATACTACGATTATATGCAAATTCAATGAAAGGTAAACATTCTTCCCATGTCTTCAAATTCTTAGAAATAACAGTACGTAATAGTTGGGACAAGGTCCTGTTAACGACTTCAGTTTGACCGTCAGTCTATGGGTGTGATAAGTGGTGGAAAATAATAGTTTAGTTCCCAGCCTACCTCATAAAATTTTCCAAAAATGACTTAAAAACTTCGCATCCCTGTCCGATACTATACTCCAAGGCACTCCATGTAAGCGAACAACCTCACAAAAAAATAAGTCAGCAATGTGTGTGGCATCATCTGATTTGTGACATGCAATAAAGTGTGCCATCTTGCTAAAACGGTCAACTACAACAAAAATAGAGTCCCGGCCAATCCTAGATCTAGGCAATCCTAACACAAAATCATGGAAATATCTACCTACGGTGCCTGAGGAACATGTAATGGTGTATAAAGCCTATGTGGTTGAACTTTAGATTTTGCTTTCCTACAAGTAATGCAACCAGTACAAATGCGCATGACATGCTTCTTCATTTTAGGCCAATAAAAATGTTCATGCAAGATTTCCAAAGTTTTTGTAACACCAAAATGACCCATAAGTCCCCCACTATGTACTTCACAAACCAATAATTCACGCATAGAACAGCTAGGCACACACAACTTATTCTCTTTAAATAAAAAATCATCTTGTCTATAAAATTTACCATAAGCGCCTTTTTCACACACAATGTAGATCTCAAAGAAGTCATGATCATTTGCATACAAGTCTTTGATAAAGTTAAAACCAAGAAACTTAGAACTCAAGGATGTAAGTAAAGCATACCTGCGTGATAGTGCATCAGCAACTACATTCTCCTTACCTTGCTTATATCGAAGGACATATGGGAAGGTCTCCATGAACTCCATCCATTTGGTATGCCGTTTGTTAAGTTTTCCTTGACCCTTGATATGCCGCAGAGATTCATGGTCAGTGTGAATCACGAACTCTTTTGGCCAGAGGTAATGATGCCAAGTTTCCAATGCTCTAACTAGGGCATAAAACTCTTTGTCGTAGGTCGGGTAACGCAGCGCTGCACCATTTAGCTTTTCATTGAAGAAAGCTATAGGACGTCGTTCCTGCATAAGAACTGCCCCAATACCGGCACATGAAGCATCACACTCAATCTAGAAAGTTTGGTTAAAGTTAGGTAAGGCTAAAACATGCGTAGAACATAATCAATCTTTAAGAAGTTTAAAGGCATTCTCTTGTTCCTCCCCCCAATGGAAGCGAACATTTTTCTTTACGACTTCAGTAAGTGGTGCGGCAATAGTGCTAAAGTCTTTTACAAAACCCCTATAGAAACTGGCTAGTCCATGGAAACTCCTAACCTCAGTGATGCTCTTAGTTGTAGGCCACTCACGAATGGCTTTAACCTTGTTTTCATCAACCTCAATGCCTTGAGCACTAATGACATACCCCATAAATATCACTTTTTCCATGCAAAAGTCACATTTTTTAAGGTTAGCATACAACAATTCTTTCCTCAAAACATCAAACACAGCTCGCACATATCCTACATGCTCTTCTAAATTCTTGTTGTACACTAAAATATCATCAAAATATACGACTATAAATTTACCCAAAAAGGCACGCAAAACATGATTCATTAGGCGCATAAAGGTGCTGGGGGCATTTGTAAGCCTAAATGGCATCACAAGCCACCCATATAGCCTATATTTTGTTTTAAAGGCAGTCTTCCATTCATCCACTTTTTTTTTTGGATAAGGTAAGTATTATAACCAAAGAAAACTATACAAAGAGCAAAGGGGCATACCCCAGGCACTAGAGAGGACAGGCCCTCCTAGAAGAAAGCCAAAAGGCTACAAAGCCAAAAGCTACAACAGAATCAACAAAAGATGTCATCGGGAAGGTGCCACGAAAGGTGAAGCCATTTATTGTCATAAGATGGATTTACCTTTCTTAAGGAGCTAACACGATTCCGAACATCAAAAGCAATATCATAAAGAAGAACAGAAACAGGCCGAAGAGGCATATCATGAGTGCGAGCATTCCTCTCCCTCCAAATATGGTAGACTGACGCTGCAAAAGACAGACGAACTAGAAGATGACATAAAGAGGCCCCAGAGAACAGAGAAACCCACCCAACAGTCTGACACCAATCTCGGCGACTCCAATCTAACCCACACATGGCCAGCACAGACGACCAGACCCTAGAAGAATAGAGGCACTGGAAGAAAAGATGATCAATATCCTCACTCGAACAACCACAGAGAATACACCGAGAGCAAGCAGAGATGCCAAATCTCATCAGACTGTCCTGAGTACAAAGGCCACCCTGAATAGACATCCAAAGAAGAAAGGAATGACGGGGGATTGCCTTCCGGAACCAAACAACTCGAGACCAATGCAACTGGGGTTTCCTTGACCTCATAGCGTTCCAAGCACTATCCACAGAGAATCTTCCATTTGTATCCTCCTCCCAAACCAGCATATCCTCCCTCAAACTAGAAGGAGACGGAAGATGAGACTGAGCCAAATCAATAAGAGCAGCAGATCTAGATGGGGGCCATCACCAAGCAGAATCAGCGATAATGGATGCAACTGTAGCCATTCTATCCAAGCCAGAATCATAAATCACTCTCTCGCCCAATGTGTCCATAATCGGGCCAACAGGATGCCAATAATCAAACCACAGTAACGTCTTCTCACCATTACCAATCCTCATTCTCATCCGCCTACGGGACCAAGAACGAAGCTCCAAGATCTTACGCCAACTCCAAGAGCAATCTGACGGACAAGGGACCTCCCAAAAACTTCTCCCCCGCAACAAATAAGAGTGAACCCAACTCGACCATGAGGAAACCTGGCCAGAACAAAGAAACCAAATATGTTTAACAATAGCCGCTCTATTCCAAGAATCCAAACTCTTTATCCCCAGCCCACCCTCCTGAAGAGGTAAACAACTTTGCTCCAAGCCACTCTCGCCCCAGAAGAGGTGAGCGCACTACCCTTCCAAAGGAAAGAGCGAAGAATCGTCTCCACCTTCCTCACAACAGATTTAGGAAGAATAAATAAAGAAGACCAATAAACTTGAATGGAAAACAAAACTGACTTAATAAGCTGAAGCCGACCTGCATAAGAGAGAAACTTACTACTCCAACTCTTGGCACGCAGAATGATACGATCCACAAGAGAAGCACAATCAGAGGCCCTGAATCTAGTAGAGATCAACGGGACTCCCAGATACCTCACTGGAAGATTCCCAACTTGGAAACCCAAAACGTGACACAAGTGGCCTAGAAGGGTAGGAGAGATACCAGAAGAGAAGAATTGACTTTTATCTGGGTTCGGGGTTAGACCTGATAAACCACTGAACTGCCCAAGGCATTCCTTGATCAAGGAGACAGAGGATGCTTCGGCTTTACAGAAAATCATAAGGTCATCCGCAAAGCAAAGATGAGTAAGACGGTCCTTAGAACACCGCCAGTGGAACTGGAAACCCGGATTAGTAGCCATATTACGAAGAAGGCCTGACAACACTTCCATAGCCAAAACAAATAGATAAGGAGACATGGGATCACCTTGTCGTAATCCCCGACCCCCAGGGAAAAAACCATGCAGCTCACCATTAATAGAGACAGAGAATCTAGTAGTAGTCATACACTCCTGAATCCAACCCACCATCCTCTCTGGAATACCAACTGTCCGCAAAACCTCAACCAGGAAATCCCAACGAACAGTGTCATAAGCTTTCATCAAGTCAATCTTAAGAGCACATCTCGGAGAACTGCCATTCCGGTGATAATTCCGAACCAATTCCTGACACAAAAGAATATTGTCGCTAATGCGCCTTCCCGTAACAAAAGCAGATTGATTATGACTGATTACAGAAGGGAGGATAATCTTGATTCTATTCGCAATCAGCTTAGCAATGCACTTGTAAAAGTATTACAACAAGAATAGGCCTGAAATCCTTAACCTGGGAAGGATTAGGAATCTTAGGAATAAGAGCAATGGAAGTAGCATTAACCTGCCTCAAAAGACGCCCAGAAGAAAAAAATGAGTGAATAGCACATAGGACATCATTCCCCACAATGCTCCAACACTGCTTAAAGAAGCCCGAATTAAACCCATCTGGACCTGGAGCTTTATTATCCTTCAACCCGAACAAGACAGCCTTAATCTCCTCATCCGAAACCTCCTGAGAAAGAGCCAAACTCTGCTCAGCAGTCACATGTCTAGTAATAGCAGAACGAAGGACCGCCCTATCAAAAACATGCTGACCATGCTGAGGACCAAAAAGGGTCTCATAAAAAGAAACAATCTCATCTCTAACCAAGACATCTTCCTCCACATGGGTCCCATCCTCCTTATTAATAGAAGTAATCTTACTACGACCGTGAAAACTCTTCATAGCCGTAAAAAAGAATTTAGTATTCTGATCCCCAAGGTTAAGCCACTGGACACAAGATTTCTGTCTATTGAAACCTTCTTTAGCACGACTCAAAACACCATAACTTAACGAAAGACGAGCTTCTTCAGCTAGCAGAGCAGGGTCACTAGGGTGGTCCTGTAAAGCACACTGCACTCTGTCCAGATCATTCCTAATATTCAGGACTCGACACGAAATCTTAGAGAAATGCTCAACATTAAATTTTTTCAAAGCCAACTTAACATTCTTCAGCTTACAACATAAACGGAACATCGGAGTACCATGAACATCAATATCCCAAGCCCTATCCACAACAGAGAGAAAATCAGGATGATCCACCCAAAACTGAAAGAACTTAAAGGGGATAACCCTCTAGGGAGATCTGCAAGCTTAACAACCATAGGAGAGTGATCAGAAATACGGGGAGGAAGAAAACGGGCAGAAGAGCCCGGGAAGCGACACTCCCAAGAAGAGTTAACAAGAACACGGTCTAACTTGCGCCAAATAGGAGACTGAATCTGCTTATTAAACCAAGTAAACTTACAACCAGAGAACTGAAGATCATCCAACCCAGCCTGACCCAAACAACAACCCAAATCATCTTTCCAAGCTGGCCAAGCCACAGAACCACCACAATGCTCAATCGGAGACCGGATGGCATTGAAATCACCCAAAACAAATGATACCCACTTTTAAGGTCAATTTTTGAAAAAACAAGATCCATTTAATTCATCCAACATATCATCTAATCTAGGGATAGGGTGGCGATACTTTACAGTGATATTATTGACTGCTCGACAATCCACGCACATTCTTCATGTACCATCTTTCTTTGGGACTAACAGGACTGGAACTGCACACGGACTCATGCTCTCCCGTACGTACCCTTTTCTCATCAACTCCTCCACTTTCTTTTGGAGCTCCTTAGTTTCCTCAGGGTTGTTGCGGTAGGCTGGTCGGTTAGGAATGACCGCCCCTTGGATGAAGTCAATCGGATGCTCAATACCTCGAATTGGTGGTAAACCATGAGGTATCTCCTCTGCAAACACATCATCATAATCCTACAATAAAGAAGTAAACACACTAGGCAAAACAGTGTTAGGGTTAGTGTCATCAGAACTCAGAAGAGTTTCTCTAAACAGAAGGAGGATCATCACTTTATTCTTGGCATACTCTCTCCTCAATTCTCCCTCTTTAGCAAAGAAACTATTTTTTCATTCTACCCACTCCCTCATTATTTTATGCACGCTCACTGTTTCTCTCGCTCACTCCCCTGGAAATGTTAACCTTATCCCCTCGACTCACATCCTCGATCTCGCCCGCAGGTGTTTGTGCTGTAGAAGCATGTAGCTTCATTTGATCTTTAAAGACTTCTGATGGCGTCAATGGAACAAGTGTAACTTTTCTTCCATCTTGCTCGAAACAATATCTGTTTCGAAACCCATCATGCATCACTCTCCTGTCAAACTGCCAAGGATGCCCTAGTAACAAATGTCCAACTTGCATTGGGACTACATCACATAACACCATATCCTTGTATTTACCAATAGTGAAACTAACCAAGACCTGTTTATTGACTTTAACCTCGCCACTATTATTCAACCACTGTAAACGATAAGGCTTAGGATGTTTAAGTAAAGTCAAACCCAGCTTATCAACAAGTATTGTACTAGCCACATTAGTACAACTGCCCCCGTCGATAATCATACTGCATACCTTGTTCTGAACTAGGCATCTAGTATGTAATATGTTCTCACGCTGTTGTACCATATCATCCTCAACCTTGGCCTGAGTACTTAAAGCACGGCGGGTCACAAGGGACTCCCCCTTGGCTGCATACTCAACCCCTTCTTCATCAGTGGCAACCTCCAACTCGGGCACCTTCTCCACAACATCCTCACCATTTGAAATTACCTCACCATCACCTCCCATATACATGGTCCTTCTATTAGGGCACTATGATGCTATATGGCCACTTCCCAGACATTTGAAACATTTAAAGTCACGACTTCTATTTGGTGGGGTATCGAATTTTGGTTTAGGCTTGGTGGTGACATCTTCCCTTGGATTTGGGGTCTCTGATCTAAACCTAGATGTGGTGCCATCCCTGTCATTATCTCCCCATTTCGGCTTCCATGTATTGGTTAGACCCGAATTGCCCCTTAATGCAGTTTTTCGCTTGAGTTGGCTTTCCACTTTCATTGCCATATGTACCATGTCCTCTAATTCCATGTAATGTTGCAATTCCACTACATTTGCAATCTCCATATTCATCCCACTTAGAAACCGTGCCATAGTGGCATCTCGATCCTCCTCGACATTGGCGCGAATCATTGTAATTTCCATCTCCTTGTGGTAGTCTTCGACACTCCGAAACCCCTATGTAAGATTCTGAAGTTTATGATATAGATCTCGATAGTAATGATTCGATAAAAACCGCTTCCTCATAATTATTTTCAATTCGGCCCATGTGGGTGCTCCCCATTCCTCTGAATGTTTATCATCATTTGGTCCCACCAGACAAGTGCATAATCGGTAAATTCAATAACCACTAACTTGACCTTCTTAAGCTCGGAATAATTATGACAGTCAAAAAGGAGCTCTAGCTTACGTTCCCACTCTAGATAAGCTTCGGGGTCACTCTTGCCTTGGAAAGAAGGGATAATCATCTTGATTTTACCCAAATCACCATCTTCTTCATTCTCATGATTCCTCTTGAACGGTCCTTCACTCCTACCTATGATATACTCTATCAAACTCCTCATCATAATCAAACTCATTTTCGGCCTCCATCTCGTCCATGGGTACAGTACGTCGCCCACCAGTCCTGAGGGGTACGTGCCCTACCTCAGTAGCTCTAGTCGGCCGTGTTGGCCTATTCATATGTGGGGTATTGTGTCTCATCGCGTGCACCTCATTTCGAACATCCCTCATCAATTCCAATACCCGCACAAACTCTTGTTGAAGCGCTATCATAGTATTCGCCACATCCCGCAATTGGGGCTCCTGTGGGGAATTGGAACTTTGACTAGGGGTTACGCCTTCTCTGGACATGTTTACTATTTTTTTTAATCGCGTCCCTCGGACCTCCTAAACCATTTGGTGTTGTGGATTTGACCTGATTTCTATTACTTCCAAAATCTCACCAAGTTTTACCTACTGTCGCAAAGAGTCTAAGGCTAGAACCTAGGTTACGCAAATCGCACAAACGCAATCAAGGAAAAACATAACCAGGAAAAAAGACGCACAAATGCCGAGAGCAAAAGAAAAAAGACGCACAATAGACGCAAAACAATACAACAAACACAGGAAACAAAAGAAACAATAGGATATAAGATAAGAAAAAAAATATAGGAGATAAAACAAACGCAGGAAAGAACACACACGACAATATAATGAACGAAATAAAAAAAAACAGATATATGAACTGACCTTGGAAGCTTTGCTCCTGATACCAACTGATGAGAACCTGCCTGGAGCAAAGCCAGACAAACCCACACAAGACTGAAATCATTCCCAAGAAAGCCAAGATAATTGGATAAAAACTATAAACCTTTGAAGAACAAGCAACAAAAACCTAGAGTGCTAATAGGGGTACCTCAAAGGGTTAGCAGACCTTTGATAAGCCAAAACCAGTGAGAATAAATTGAGGGTTTCTCAATGCTCATGAAAATTGATATAAAATTTTATTGAAAGAGAGTTGTTGAACAAAACCAAAAAGTTAGCCTTTTATAAGGAGGCTCCAACAAAACCCTAACCCAAAAGGATAAAAGAAGAAACTACCCACACACCAACAGGCGCGTATCCTAAAACTAAGCTAAGTTATCCCCACGTGCAAACCCTTGCACGCTTAACCTAATTCCCAAACATAAAATAATAATCTAAAAAAAAAACACTCAAACATAAATAAATGGCCGAAATAAAATAAATGTCAAGCCCTGAATAAATTAATAAAAATTGTCAAATAACTATAATAAAATAGGCCTAAGTAACTCGTTGCTCCACGTCCTAAATAAGATTCACCATCTTGGGTTCGTCCAGCTTCAAACCCATACTCAATGAAGTAAAAGTACGAGAATAGTCAGATACAATCTTCTGTATGAATCCATGCATAACTTCCTGGATCTTTTTAGCTCGAGACCTCGTGATTGGATCCTCTAGGACTTGCACTGTGGTGGTCCATCCATCATAGGCTGCATCCTGGGCGGCTGCATCATGGGCCTCATCAGGAACTTTTTTCTGAAAACTGTATCTAAAAACTGCTTTTAAAAACTTGTCTTTGTCTCTGAAAACCTGACGTATGGGGGTGTTACGTATCGTCGTCCCCCCATATGCCTAACTAGAGCCAGGAGTACAAATCCATGATTGCGTTACGTATCGCCGTCCCCCAAAGCATGCCACTCCTGTCTCTGAAACTAGTGGTCTTGGGGTGTTACATATCGCCATCCCCCAAGCCACTGAACTAGAACTGGAGGTGTGGATCCATGCTACCCTCCAAGCTCTAAAACTAGGATCTATGGGCATCTGTCATCCCTAGTCCTGAACTAAGATCTGGGGGCGTTACATATCACCGTCCTCTAGTCCTCTACATGTGTACATGTCATCCGTCAATTCCATGCATGTACCAAGTTACATACTGAGGTGAGTTTTTCCGCCATGCCTCAAAAACATAAAATCATACTTTGAAAATATTTATTTCTCAAACGTATCTTAAAACATGATCTTTCATGAAATAACTGCAATAAAAATCAACTAACGCTCTAGAAGCGTAAAAATAAGTCTAATATGTAAGATAACATAATAAAAGTCAACTTTAAAGAAGAGTGTCCACTCACAGGTTTAGAATTCGGCTGACGTAACGTCACTACACCGAAAGGATTTGTGGTTCCTGTGATAACCTTTAATGGGCAACTTAGTTAGAATATATATCGTAGAATACATTTCGAAACTATTATCGCTACAAGGGTTTTTCAACTATTTCATGGTAATTTACGCGTATATATGATGATAAGAAGTCTTTCGGGTGGTCTCTAATTTCCTGAGTCGAAACTGAATTGGAAAAAAAATATCCTGGAAAATGGCCATGCGTCGCGACGCAAAACTTGCACATCGCGACGTGACCTGGAGATGGACGAGGCAGAGAGTTGTTTTGGTTCGCGTCACGATGCAAGTCTACACATGTCGTGACGCGCACAAGATAGAATTGAATTGGGGCTTATTTTCCAAAACGCATCGTGACGTAGTGTACTTGCTTCACCATACTTCCGACACTAAAACCTTCATATAAACACAACTCTAACTACACTATGCATACTCAAGAGGCATATTCAACCCCAACTTATGTACCAATTTATCAATAACACATAAGAAGCACATTAAACTTTCCCCTTCCAATACATTCACATACACAAAAGCCTCAATCCATAACAATATCATCATGTTACTTTCCAAAATACATGCTAACAACCCATTTAAAGCCAATTTAACAATCTCAAATTCTATGGTTTATAAGGTGCGAAATGGGGCTTTATATTTTATATTCAAAATTGAAAAGAAATTGAGAAGATATGAAGAGAAGCTTACTTGACCAAGAAAACTTGAGAGCTCATCACCAACCTTCATTGTTTTCATAAAAATGAAGAAACAATTGAAGATCCCCCTCATTTCAAGCTCACGTTTTTTCACTTCTTAAGGGATGCATGAATAATGCCTTATTTATAGGCAAGGTGGCTGATTTTTGTGATAAAAGTAGTGGTTGAGATTTTGCCACATGTCCCATTTCTAGTCTCTTCTCGAAATTACTATAGTAATTACGGAAATTATGATTTTTGACCTATGTCGGGTTTAAATTTGGAAACATATCAACGCGAAAGTTATAAATCTCGATCTTAGCTTTCTGAAGATATAAAATTTATAAAAATCAGAGTTCGTATGAGAAAGTTATGGCCCAAATACTATGGGCTATCGGAGTGGAACATTGTACCGTCTCGTATCGGAATTTCAAAAAAATCTCCAATTATCCCTAAAATCATTTCATGGGCGTATATGTGTCCCACATAACTGTAGGCATGGTACAGAGGTGTGTGACGCAGCCCAGGTTCGCGGCCCATTCGGGTGTACGGAGTAGCCCGCGGGGGACTAAACAGTAGAATAAATGAGTCGCCACCCAGTGTGAACTGGGAAATAATTTAATGCCGCACTCACCCCTCTCAATGGAAGACCTGAAACCGTTGGGTTCGGAATTGTGCCTTACTTATGCCGGTTGTAATGAACGGGTTTACACAATGATATAACCAAGTGTTATGCAGCACATGTAAGATAATTCAAATAAACACACGAATTTGCATACCCATAAGCATTAATAGAAATAATGGAAGCATATTATAATAAGGAGTACGAGATGCGGAAATGAAAATAATAAATAATCAAAGGCGAAAAAGCGTCAATGAATAAATGGCAAATAAAAGGAGGTCAATCAGGCTTATGCGAGTATTTCCCGAGTGGTACGTGGAGTTGTATCCCAAGTACAGACCGCACTACCGTCCATTCGAATTCAGCTACGGAATTTACGTCTGAGTTTCCATCCGATATACCGCAAGGGATAACGCACAGTCATTAACACAATGTATATAAAAACAGATGTGAAATATAATAATGCATATGATGAAATAACAATAAAAGCAAATAACTAAATAAAAGGATAAATAACCCGAAATAAATGCGGAATAATAAATATGTGACCAAAGAATTTGACCGTTTTCAATGTAGGACTTCGCATACCCGGTTGGACGTATTTCACGTCCAACCAAACATGCTGTTTCCAGAACGACAAAATAAATAAGGTAAGGGTGCCCTCAGGTCTTACCTTTTAAGTCACTTCTCGGGAGTGTGTTGGGACGTCGTCGGAAGGGTTAACGTTTATGCTATTTTTTATGGTTCGCTGGTTAGCTGTTTCCACTCGTTGTTTTCTCTGGTTTTCAGCCACTGTTTTGCTATTTTGTTCACTGTTTTTTGGGTGGTTCGAGGGCTGATTTTCAGGGGGTGTTTTAGGTGGTTCAGGGACTATTTTTGGGACTGTTTTAGGGACTATTTTTGGGCTATTTTAGGAACTGTTTTGGGGCTATTTTAGGGGTTGTGTTTGGGTTATTGGTTCGATGTTTGCTCACTGACTCGCTATTTCACAGTCATGGCCTGTTGTTTCACGTCCAGATCTCACTGTTTCTGATTCACAACTGGCTGTTTCTGCTTCTGATTACTCGTTTCACGCCACTGGTCCCCTGGTTATTTTTTGTTGTTTTTCTAGTTTTCGGTGCTGGTCCTTTGTTTCTTATTTATTTATTTTTTTGGGGATACTCGCATTGGTCAGCGTTTATTCCTTTCACGTGCAGCTCCACTAACTCCAAATTCAGACGTGACAAGTAAGGCCCACATAGCTTATATACTTCGCCACTTTGTTTTGTTTGTTTCTTCCTGGTTTCCCTTTGTTTCGGTCTCCTAGGGCTTTCTTTTTTGTATTATTGTTCACAATTGGGCCTGGTCGGTTGACTTCGGGGTTTGTTTATTGATTGTTTACCTAGGGTTCACGGCTTTGTGTTGGTTTTCACGTGGGTGGAGGGCTGTTTTGTTTTGGCTTGACCTTTGTTTTGTGTTGTTCACTATTTTTTTAAAAGAAAAGAAGGGTAGAGATGCCTAGGGTTGATGATCCTTCATGCCGTGTCTCTTCTAGGGCTTTTCCGTGTGTGAATGGTCGTATATCTCTCTGGTGGGGTAGTTTGGTTGTTGGAGTTCACGTCAAGGCTGCATGTTGTTTGGCGTTTGTTGGCTGGCTGATTTGTTTTGATTTTGCTAGTTGATTGTTGTCGGTTTGGTTGTAAGAAAAGTCAGAAATAGGGTTTTTGTTTGTTTGTGTTTTTGAAGTGCCGTCAGAAGATAGAGAAATAGCTTAGGGTTTATTTGGTGTTGTTAGTGTGTGAGAGAAGAAAAGAGTGATGGTGGTTCCGTGTGTGTTCTTTTTTTTTTGTGTGTTGACAGTGTCGGTTGAAGAAAGAGATGAGAAGCCTAGGGTTTGGAAAATGTCATCTTTTATAATGGTGCATGCTAAGGTTTCATTGTGTGTGCATGGCTTGTAAAGGGAACAAATCAAGCAAATATGGGGTGTATTTAATTAATTTATTTAAGGAAAGAATATTGTGTATTCTTGGTGGGAGAATATCTTTAATTTGGAAGGTGATTTATTTAGATTTTGGCATGTGTTAAATGTTTTGAATATTTTAGATTGGATTTTGTGGGCCTTGGGCGTGTGGCTTGGATTTTTGTGGGTTTGGGCGTGTGGCTTGATGTGGGTGGCGGGGATTTTGGGCTGAAGCTAACATTTAAAACGGAGATCCATCGAGCGAACCTGAGACCAAACAAACGAATTAAATATGAGGATGTACTTATTTTGAATTTTCCCTTCCGACATCTGTTTCCCGCGACTTCCGTAACTTATCGGGTAGTGCCTCCATACGAGGCTCATCATCGGGCTTCTATGCAAAAATGTACTGTCTACAATAACTATATTATGTACATTCATCTCAGAATGAAACAGTAGTCAGGATTTCCGCTCGTTACATTTCACTACTTCATAAAATTTGGAAATAACAAATGGGTATAAAAATACTTGAGTATAATATTTTACTGTTATTTCTTTACAAATTTTATATTTTACTACAAAATCTTAGATTTTACTATTATATCTTTATAAAACCTTACATTTTATTATTATGTTTTTATAAAATCTTACAATTTCTAGTAAAATATAAAATTTGTAAAGATATAACAGTAAACTATTACACTCAAATACTTATTGTACATATTTATTATTTTCCAATTTCAGAAGTAGTGAAATGATAATAACCTGTTGTTTTAAATAAGGGTATAATTATAATTAAACAAAACTTTTGAATAATAAACATGAATACAATTAGAATAAATTATATTGAATGTGGTTACCTTGTTCTTATAAGTATGGTAAAAAAAACTAATAACCAGCTATTTCAAGAACCTAATCAAGATAAGATGGCCCTAGTCATTTGGAAATACTCATCCATGAAAATATGGTATAGCTTAGAAAGAAATTACATTGATTACAATAGGGATGACAATTTCGCCCACAAACCGTAAATTCATAAAAACTCACCTGTAATGGATAGGATTTGGTAAATATTCAAGCGGGTTTGGTGCGGGTTTGGTAATTTAAAACAAAACCCACTGCAGGTTTGGTAATGAAGAAAAACCAGCGGATACCCAATGCGGGTATTCACTACCCGCAAGTTTAATTCTTTTTTTGTTTTATATCTTTAGGGCAAAAAAATATCTCATATAAAATGATTCACTAATTACAATTTTTGAATTGCTTTTGGTCACGGTTCAATAATTTTGATGATATGAATTTAACATAATGAAGGGTATTATGACACTGTTCGTTGGGACTTTTTGGTTGAGGTTTTGTGGACTGTTGGTATTCCAGAGAGGATGGTGGGTTGGATTCAGGAGTGTATGACTTCTACTAGGTTTTCTGTGTGTATTAATTGAGAGTTGCATGGTTTTTTCTCTGAGGGTCGCTGGTTGCGACAAGGTGATCCTATGTCTCCTTATCTCTTTGTTTTGGCTATGGAAGTTCTGTCAGGTTTACTTCATAAAATGGCTCTTAATCAGGGTTTCAAGTTCCACGGGCGGTGTTCTAAGGACCGTCTCACTCATCTTTGCTTTGCGGATGACTTTATGATTTTTTGTAAAGCGGATGCCTCCTCGGTTTCCTTGATCAAGGATTGTCTCAGGCAGTTCAGTGGTTTATCTGGTTTAATTCCGAATTCAGCTAAAATTCATTTCTTCTCCTATGGTATCTCTTCTACCCTTCAGGGCCAGTTGCGTCATGTTTTGGGGTTCCAAGAAGGGATTTTTCCAGTGCGGTATCTGGGAGTCCCTTTGATTTCTACTAAACTCTGCGCCTCAGATTGTGCTTCTCTTGTGGATCGTATTGTTATGCGTGCTAAGAGTTGGAGTAGTAAGTTTCTCTCTTATGCGGGGCGGCTTCAGCTCATTAAGTCTGTTTTGTTCTCAATCCAAGTTTATTGGTCTTCTTTATTTATTCTTCCTAAGTCTGTTATTAGGAAGGTGGAGACGATTCTCCGTTCTTTCCTTTGGAAGGGTAGTGCGCTCACCTCTTTTGGGGCGAGAGTGGCTTGGAGTAGAGTTTGTTTACCTCTAAAGGAAGGGGGCTGAGGATTAAGAGATTGGATACTTGGAATATAGCAGCTATTGTTAAGCACATTTGATTTCTTTGTTATGGCCAGGTTTCTTCTTGATCGAATTGGGTTCAGTCTTATTTGTTGAGGGGAGAAGTTTTTGGGAGGTGCCTTGTCCTACAGATTGCTCTTGGAGTTGGCGTAAGATTTTGGAGCTTCGTTCTTGGTCCCGGCAGCGGATGAGAGTTAGGATTGGGAATGGTGAGAAGACTTTATTGTGGTTTGATTTTTGGCATCCTATGGGTTCGATTGTAGACACGTTGGGTGAGAGAGTGATTTATGACTCTGGCTTGGATAAGATGGCTACTGTTGCTTCCATTATCTCTGATTCTTCTTGGCGGTGGCCCCCATCTAGGTCTGCTGCCCTTATTGATTTGGCTCGGTCCCATCTTCCGAATCCTTCTAGTATGAGGGAGGATAAGCTGGTTTGGGAGGATGATAGGAGAGGGAGATTTTATGTGGATAGTGTCTGGAATGCCATGCGGACAAGGGGAACCTTATTGCATTGGTCTCGAGTTGTTTGGTTTCGGAAGGCCATTCCCCGCTATTCCTTTTTGCTTTGGATGTCTATTCAGGGAGGCCTTTGTACTCAGCCTAGTTTGATGAGGTTCGGTATCTCTGCTTGCCCGTGTTGTATTCTCTGTGGTTGTTCAAGTGAGGACATTGATCATATTTTCTTCCAGTGTTCCTTCTCTTCGAGGGTCTGGTCGACTGTGCTAGCTATGTGTGGGTTAGATTGGAGATGCCAAGATTGGCTTCAGACTGTTGAGTGGATGTGTCAGTTTACCGACGTCTCTTTACGTCATCTTCTTGTTCAGCTATCTTTTGCAGCGTCAATCTACCATATTTGAAAGGAGAGGAATGCCCGCACTCATGATGTGCCTCTTCGGCATGTTTCTGTTCTTCTTAATGATATTGTTTTTGATGTTCAGAATCGTACTAGCTTATTACGGAAGGTGAAACCATCTTATGACAATAAATGGCTTCACCTATTCTGGCACTTGCCCGATGACATCTTCTGTTGATCTTATTTTGCTTGTAGCCTTTCGGCTTTTCTTCTAGGAGGGCTTGTCCTCTCTAGTTGCCTAGAGTATGCCACTTTGCTCTTGTATAGTTTTCTTTTGGTTATAATACTTACTTTATCCAAATATATATATATATTTGTATGTTATGAAAAAGTATCAATGTTTAATTAAAAAAATTGTATTATTAAGAGAGTAAGTGAATTCAAGATTTTAAAACCCGCAAAAAATCCGTCGGGTACCAATACGGGTTTGATAATTTATTTTTATATGCGGGTGCGGATTTGGTAATGAAAATTAAAACTCGCAACGGGTATGGTGCGGGTTTGGTAATGACAAACCCGCACAAAATCCTACACACTGCCATCCCTAATTACAATGGTTTCCGTAGGAGAGGGAAGTTCTCTCAACAACGTCAAATATTTAATTATTGTTATTTTTTGACTGTTAATAAATTAGTCATTAGTCCGATAGATCTCAACTACTATTATAGACTAATCTTTATTATTTGGGGGAAAAAAATCCTTCACCAAACAACAGTGTTACGCAACACTGTTGCCTGAGCCAAATGGCGCTAGCAATTGGCTCCTGGTTGGAGAAGAAAATATGCTCCAATTTGGAAAAATACGCCATCTCCATGACCTAAGAAACCTCATGCACAGAGAAAACTTTTTCCAATGAAAGATAAACCTTATCCGTTAACAAAGATAAGACCTCAAGTCATTTAAACCAAAGATATATATATTATCTAAATAAGAATTCAACGGGATTTGGCCTACAAGACTGGGAAAGCCAATTTTTTTCCTGAAAAATTTCAACTCTTTAATCCCAAAACATGGCACCAGTATGTTTGTGAACTAATGTTAGGCAGGATAAGGTCCACCTAAAAACCTGACAAAAGCACAAAAGAAACTCGAAGCATCCTCCATTCTTACAAGACAAATAGTTACTTTAAATAAAACTATTTGAAATGAAAATTCAATAAGACTTGCAGGTCAGCATTGTGTATCTGATTAGGACAAACAAAAGATAGCTTGAAGGATAAAACAGAAGAAATCATTTTCTGGGGAGCAACATGACATTTAAAAACATTTAAAAAACAAAAAAGAAAAATAAGTGAGACTAAATGTTGACATACCTTACTGAAATATTGTAATATTCCCAATACGGGAATGCTACCGGCAAGCAACAGATCCCACAGTCGCCTAAGCCTCTAACTCATGCACTAGAACATTTGCTCTCATCTTAATGCTATGCAATATTTTACTCAATCACACATGCAACTTAATAACTTAAATAAACTTAAATGCGAGATCATGAAACCAAATATATGCATATATATATGTCTAAGAATATATAAAGTATCTGTTGTATATGTACATCATCAATACATGTCTATGATATGACAAAATGACATCCTAGAGATCTACATTCTATATGAATATAGATCTGGAAAAGTGGACCCTATGACTAGTGACTGCAGCATAACACTTGTCCTCGATCTGGGTCACCAAAAGTAGCACATGGCTCACCAAAGGATGAATCCTGCAAAAGAACTGGGAAGTGGTTGGGGGGTGAGTTCTGAGGATCTTAGTGAGTGGAGATACACAATAAGAAACTGAATTAGTATATTTGAGTAAAATCATTCATTCTTAAAATGCTTTTGAAAATTTTATTTGAAAACTTTATTTGAAAACTGGCTCTTTTCTTTAAAGCTGAGAATTAGCCTTTTTCTAGAAAACTTTATGTGAAGAAAATCTTTGGTACTGTGGAAAAACTTGATGCATGGGGACGTTACTTATCCTCGTCCCCCATACGCCTAACTAGTGCACTTGGGGCGTTACGTATCGCCGTCCCCCATGCCACTGAACTCGAGCCGGTAGTGCTAATCCATGCTACTACCTGACCCTGAAACTAGGGTCTAGGGGCGTTACGTATCGCCGTCCCCCTAGCCCTGAACTACGTGCACACACGGTCTCTGTCCGTCAATTCCATAAGTAAAAGCTGAGGTGGATTTTTCCTCCATGTCTCAAAAAACAACATAAAGCTCATGTTTTTAAATCTTAAGGCTTTCAAAACATTCTTACGTAAGAAGTAACTAAGAATTCGATAAAACTAGTGCCCTAAAGCTTTAAAAATAAGTCTTGAAACAAATCATAATCAAAATAATTAATATAAATTAATTTATAAGAAAAATCTCCACTCACAGATTTGAAGTCCGGTCAAGTTCCCTTCACGTCGCTGGGGGCGAACGCGGCTCCTGATGAGTATCTATATGGAATACACTGAGTTAGAATCATAAGTTATAAAATACGATTCGAAATCAAATTAAGTTCCTTAACCTAGTTGGATTACTCCCTTAGAATATTTTCTATTCCTTAAATGAAATGTAAAATAAAATTCAGACCCTTAGTTACGGGTCACGACTTTTAAAAAAATTTCTGATTTTTTGGTTCGCATCGCGATTTCGGTCCCATCTGCGTCGCGATGCGCCCTTGTTAATCATATGCATGCCTCTGCCTCGTTTGCGTCGCGACGTGAGCTTGGCGAGTCGCGATGCGACGCCGATTCCAGGACCAGATTTTTCATTTCTTCTGTACTCAACTCCATATCCCCTTACATGTCAACACAACATCTTCAATACACAACCTAATCCTCAACTTACATTCCTAACATCTCATTTCTACCAAAATCCCATCATTCTACTTAATGCTTTAATTCAAAACAAAACATGAAAAATTCCCCACACATCAATTCCTTCACACAAAACCACCCAAAACTACATTATCATCAAACCAAAACACACCACAATCATCCAACTATCAAAATTCAAATCATCAAAGTTTGGGTCAAGTAGTCTTACCTTAATTCTTTTTTTTTTTGGATAAAGTAAGTATTATAACCAAAAGAAAACTTACAAAGAGCAAAGGGGCATACCCCAGGCAACTAGAGAGGACACGCCCTCCTAGAAGAAAATCCGAAAGGCTACAAGCAAAAGATCAAAGGGGCATGCCCCAGGCACTAGAAAGGACAGGCCCTCCAAGAAGAAAGCCAACGGCTACAAAAGATCAATAAAAGATGTCATCGGGCAGGGGTATGCACATTGATCTCCTGTGTCCTTCTTTTAAGTTTAGTTAGATGATTTTCCCTTGTTAAGCTTCAAGTTTTTGACAAGAAAAATTGTAAACTTTCTCTCCTCTCTTTCTTCCTAACCCACGGCAATAGGCCAATCAAATGAAGAAATGATTTTTCCCCTTTTGTTGTTTTGCCTTGTTTAATTTCCTCGCCAATACTTAATCAAATTCTAGAAAAGTGTAAACAAGTTGGGCCTTGGGCTTCCTTTATTTTGTTTCTCTAATTTGTCGTTGGGCCTAAAAAAAGCAAAGGAAACTTGGGTTTAAAATTAGGTAAATGTTCGTTGTTTCTAGTCGATCTTGGAAATTATTTACTAACCCGGAAAAGAAAATCCCTGCGTCCCTAGCCGAACTCAAAATATTCGGGGTCGTTACAAATTCTCCCCCATTAAAATGATTCATCCTCAAATCAAAATGTTTAAAGGACACGGTGTGTACCTTCATCCACGAAGAGTTGGGGGTATTGCTCTCTTATGTCTTCTTTCGGTTCCCAAGTAGCTTATTGTTCATTGTGATGTGATGGTTCCAAATCACCTTGACTAAGAAGGAACCCATCGAGATCGTAGCTTCCTTGTCTTTTTTTTGGATAAAGTAAGTGTATTAACCAAAGAAAACTACTGGTTGTTCCGAATAAGATAAAGCTTGATGGATATCAACTGTTTGAGGCTCCAAACACTTGAGATTCGTCACACAAATACTTATGTAACATAGATAACAAAACTGGATGTATCATGTCCATGTTGGGTGGAAACCCATTCATAAGCTCTTCCTCCAACTCCGAAGTATCTGGAACGGCTCAATAAATCTAGAGCTGAGTTTACACTTTTTTCCGAATCTCATGACTCCTTTAAAAGGAGATACTTTTAGAAACACAAAATCGCCCACCTGAAACTCCAAATCCTTTCTCCGATGATCTGCATAACTCTTTTGGTGACTCTGAGCCGTACTCAACCTTTCCCTGATCAGCTTTACTTTTTCCACGGCATCTTGTACCAAATCCGGTCCTAATAACTTTTGCTCCCGACTTCAAACCATCCAACTGGAGATCTGCACTTCTGTCCATACAAAGCCTCGAATGGTGCCATTTGAATACTTGCTTGATAACTATTATTATAAGCAAATTCTATAAGTGGCAGATACTGGTCCCAAATACCCTCAAACTCAATTACACAAGCCTGAAGCATGTCTTCTAAAGTCTTATGGTGCGCTCCGACTGACCATCCGTCTGAGGATGAAAGGTTGTGCTAAAGCGTAAATGTAGACCCAAAGCCTCCTAAAATGATTGCCAAAACTTAGAGGTAAACTGAAAACCTCGATCAGAGACAATTGAGACAAGTACTCCATGCAACAACACTATCTCATCCAGGTATAATTTAGCATATTGGGCTGCTGTGAAACTAGTCTTAACTAGAAGAAAATATGCAGATTTGGTTAATCTATCCACAATCACCCATATCGAATCACACCCTTTTGAGGTACGCGGGATCCCGATGACAAAGTCCATAGTTATCTTCTCCCATTTCCACTCTAGGAACGTCTAAACTCTGCAGCTTCCCTGCTGGTCTCTGATGTTTAGCTTTAACCTGCTGACAAGTGAGACACCTTGTGACAAATTCAGCCACATCCTTTTTCATGCCATCCCACCAATACAAATCCTTAAGGTCGTGGTACATCTTGGTGATCCCAGGATGCATGGTGTAAGATGAAGTATAGGTCTTCTCTAATATCGAGCGTTTCAACTCTGGAACTGGAGGAACAAGAATTATATTATGCTTCCTTATGATATTTTCACCGTCTAAATAACACTCATCCTTCATACCTTACTGTAATCGACATCTAATCCGTTGCACCTCAGGATCCACTTCCTGTGTAACCCTGATTTCATCAACGAGGGTGGATTTAATCTGAATCTGTGCCAACAACCCTTCTTGTGTCGTCACTTGAAAATTTATTCCATCCAGCATACAACTCTGCATTTGTTTGACTGGGAGCCATCTCTCAATTGGCAAATGAGCCAAACTTCCCATAGACTTCATGCTTAAGGCATTCGCGACAACATTAGCTTTGCCCGGATGGTACTGAATGTAGCAATTATAGTCTTTCAACAACTCCACTCATCTCATCTGTCTCAAATTAAGCTCATTTTGGCTCGAGATATACTTAAGGCTTTTGTGACCGGTGAAAATTTCAAACCTTTCACCGTACAAATAATGCTGCCATATCTTCAGAGCAAAAATTATTGCAGCCATTTCCAAATCATGAGTGGGATAATTTTTTTTCATAAGGCTTCAATTGTCTGGAAGCATAAGCAATCACTTTCCCCCTCTGCATCAATACACAACCTAAACACACTCTAGAAGCGTCACAATACACTGTAAATCCTCTCTGATCCCGCTGGCAGTGCAAGAATATGAGTAGTAGTCAATCGGTATTTGAGTTCCTGAAAACTCTTCTCGCAAGCATCAGACCATTCAAACTTCACATTCTTCTGAGTCAACCGCGTTAATGGAGCAGCTATTCTGGAGAAATTTTCTACAAACCTCCTATAATACCCCGCTAATCCCAAGAAGCTACGAATCTCCATTACGCTTTTTAGTCGATGCCAATTTTGAATAGCCTCAATCTTCTGGGAATCTACCCCAATTCCTTCCTTGGACACCACATGCCCCAAGAATACCACACTAGTCAACCAAAACTCACACTTCGAGAATTTAGCGTATAACTTATGTTCTCTCAGTGTCTGCAACACCTGGTGGAAATATTTTGCATGTTCCTACTCACTAAGCGAATACACCATAATATCGTCAATAAAGACAATCACGAACCGGTCTAGAAAAGGTCTAAAAACCTTGTTCATCAAATCCATAAATGCTGCATGGGCTTTAGTCAAACCAAATGACATTACTAAAAACTCGTAATGCCCATATCTGGTTCGAAAAACATCACTCTCCCTAATCTTCAATTGATGATAACCCGAGCGTAGATCGATTTTGGAGAAACACTGCGCCATATGCAACTGATCAAATAGATCATCAATCCTTTGTAGTGGATATTTGTTCTTAATCGTCACCTTATTCAGTTGCCGATAATCTATGTATAGTCGTAATATCCCATCCTTCTTCCTCACAAACAGCATTGGAGCACCCTACGGGGACACGCTGGGGTGAATAAAGCCCATATTCAGTAAGTCTTGTAACTGCGCCTTCAACTCCCTGAGTTCTGCAGGGTCATTCGGTAAGGGGAATTGATATAGGCTGGGTTCTTGGTATAACGTATGTATAAAACTCAATCTCCTTATCCCGAGGTAGTCTTGACAACTCGTCTGGAAACACATCAGGATACTCTTTCACCACCGGGATCTGCTCAAGATCTATATTTCCCATTATGATATCCGTTACATATGCCAAGTAACCCATATTTCTCTTCTGAAGTAATTTAAATGCTCGCATAGCTGATATCAAATTGTGAGGCGCTACAGTTCTATCCCCCTGATAGACTTTTACTGGTCTATCGGGAACATGTAGCGTAACGGTCTTCTCCTGATAATCAAGTACCGCATGGTGCTTAACTAGCTAATCCATCCCCAGAATAACATCGAAGCTCAATATACTCAACACTACTAAATTAGCATAGGAAATGTACCCGTCAATATCTATAGAACACTGCCTCACACCCTGCGTAGCTTCTAAAGGGTCTCCTACTCGTGTAGCTATAACAATAGGGAAGTCTAAAGGCTCGATGTCCCTACTTGTCTAAGTCACAAAAACACGGTGCCACAAAAGAATGTGTAGGACCAGAATCAAATAATACACTTGCTTGCACAGAATCAATCATCAATGTACCTGTGATAACCACATTGGATACATGCACCTCCTGAGGGTGAGGGTATACACCATGCCCTGAACTCTGCTGGAGGAAACCTGTCTTCGATCACCAACTAATTGCCCCATTCCTCCTACTATATGACCTCTACCTACTGGCCTCTGCTCTCATCCCCCTACACTTCGGTTAAGCTGTGGCTGGGGTGTCAATGTGGTGGCACTGAAAGATGGCAACTACTCTACTGGTACGAACAGTCTCTCTTCAAATGACCCATTTGTCCACACCGATAACAACCTCTACTCCCAGATCTACAAGTCCTGGTATGTGCTCGTCCATAAATCTAAAATTATGGTAGGGTTCGCCCAGGCTGGGCTACTGAGGGAGAGGAAACTGCACGAGAGGCGACACTTTGAGCCGGCCTATGATCCTAACCCCCGGAACTGAACTCATATCTCTACGTGCCGTAGGCGAAGCTGATATGACGCGAAACTCACTTGGATGTTTAAGGCCAAGCAAACCCCTCACAACGGATAGAACCCCAAGTACCGCGAATTTGATTTTGGAGGAACAAAACCCTTCCAAGGCCACAAAGAAGACCCACAAAGAACTTGTCTTTGAGAACCCTTAAAATGATTCCTTGTAGTGTTCTGCTAGCACGGAGACACCACTAAGGTTGCCACACCTTAGATAAGTCGATTGCATGAAATAAGGGGAATATCTCCCTTGAGCAATTTTTGGACAAAGCCAAGCTTTCAAGAAGAAGCTAATTTCGAAATCCAAGTGAGTTCAGCATCATGATATCTACTGATGTCTACTAGGGCCACTCTGTTGTGGCCTAGTCCTCTCCTCTGATCTAGATTTCTTTCGAGACTCCATTTCTGCTTGTCTCTCTCTAACATGTGCTTCAAACTGCAAGGCATGATCTAATACTTGTATATAGGTAGTGGTCTCTGTGAAATGAATTGAGCGAAATAAATAGTCTCGAAGCCCATTCACAAACCTCTTCACCTTCATTTCCTCTGTACTGATTAGGTGTGGGGCATAGCAAGAAAATCATGTAAACCGTATATCATACTCAGGAACTATCATCTGCTCGCCCTGTACCAGCTGTTCAAACTCTCGGGCTCTGGCATCCCTGATACTTTATGGTAAAAATTTGGATAAAAAGGTCGTACTGAACTCAACCCATATCAGATGAGGAGCGTCTCGACGTCGACCATCTCAAAAGGACATAAACCTTGTGTTGGCGACATCTCTTAGCTGAAAACTGACTAACTCCACTGCTCTCTCCATAGAACACCCCAAAGTTGTACATATTCGGTCTGATTCCTCAATGAAACCACAAGGATCGGGGGAGGTCTCTACTCCCGAGAATGTGGGAGGATGAAGCTTCCAAAAATCATGTAAAGATACCAGTAGCTCTTGTCGCTGCATAACCTGAACCGTCACCGGAGGTGGCTCATGAGGCATAACAGAAGGTCCGGCTCGGTATGTAGTAGGGTCTGGTATGTTTGGAGGAACTACTGTCTGGTGAGCCATTGGTACTCCTACTGGTGGTGGTGGAATATGAATTGTAGGTTCTGCAGCTCTCGGCTCTAGGCCTGGTGGCTGCGACTGACGGGTAATCAATTGGGCTAAAGTTGCTACTGACTGCTGAATCTGCTATAAACCCGCAACTACTGGGTCATTAGGCTGAACCACTGGCCCAGCTCTACCTTCCCCCCACAACACTCTCATTAACAGACTCCACCTATACCCTATATCTGGCTCAGGGGGAGGTGCTACTAATCTCTGATCTGGATCTATGCCTTGAGGCGCCCTATCACGCCTGGGTCTAACCCTCACTCTGGTTCTTCCCTTGGGTGGCATGGAATCTCAGAAATTAAGAGAGAAAATGATCAATCACATGTAAGTGATTAGAATGAGACAAGCCTCGAGACAAGGTTAGCAGAGTGAACAACCTCTTATATATAGTAGTACCCCGAGTATACTACATATACAAGCCACTACTACTCCCTAGACCATGCTCTGATACCATCTTTGTAACATCCATAATACAGGAATGTTACCGTCAATCAACAGATCCCACTGTCGCCTAAGCCTCTAATTCATGCACTAGGACATTTGCTCTCATCTTAATGCTATGCAATGTTTTACTCAATCACACATGCAACTTAATAACTTAAATAAACTTAAATGCGATATCATGAAACCAAATATATGCATATATACATGTCTAAGAGCATATAAAGTATATATAGTATATGTACATCATCAAATACATGTCTATGATATGACAAAATGACATCCTAGAGATCTACATTCTATATGAATATAGATCTGGAAAAGTGGACCTCGAGACTAGTGACTGCAACATAACACTTGTCCTCGATTTGGGTCTCCAAAAGTAGCACATGGCTCACCAAAGGACGATTCCTGCAAAAGAACTGGGAAGTGGTAGGGGTGAGTCCTGAGGATCTTAGTGAGTGGAGCTACAAAATAAGAAACTGAATCAGTATATTTGAGTAAAATCATTCATTCTTAAAATGCTTTTGAAAACTTTATTTGAAATCTGGTTCTTTACTTTAAATCTGAGAATTAGCCTTTTCTGAAAACTTTATGTGAAGAAAATCCCTGGTACTGTGGAAAAACTTGACTCATTGGGGCATTACGTATCGCTGTCCCCCCATACGCCTAACTAGTGGACTTGGGGCGTTACGCATCGTCGTCCCCCAAGCCACTGAACTCGAGCCGGTAGTGCTAATCCATGCTACTACCTGACCCTGAAACTAGGGTCTAGGGGCGTTACGTATCGATGTCTCCCTATCTCTGAACTACTTGTGCACACGGTCTTTGTCCTACAATTCCATAAGTAAGAGCTGAGGTGGGTTTTTCCCTCATGCCTCGAAAAACAACATAAAGCTCATGTTTTTAAATCTTAAGGCTTTCAAAATAATCTTACGTAAGAACTAAGAATTCAATAAAACTAGTGCTCTAGAGCTTTAAAAATAAGTCTTGAAATAAATCTTAATCAAAACAATTAATATAAATCAATTTATAAGAAAACTCTCCACTCACATATTTGAAGTCCGGTCAAGTTCCCTTCACGTCGCTGGGGGCAAACGCAGCTCCTGATGAGTATCTATATGGAATACACTGAGATGGAATCATAAGTTATAAAATACGATTCGAAATCAAATTAAGTTCCTTAACCTAGTAGGATTACTCCCTTAGAACATTTTATATTCCTTAAATGACATGTAAAATAAAATTCAGACCCTTAGTTATGTGTCGCGACTTCTAAAAAAAATTCTGATTTTTGGGTTCGCATCGCGACGCCGGTCCCATCTGCATCGCGACGCGCCCTTGTTAATCATACACATGCCTCTGCCTCGTTTGCGTCGCGACTTGGCCCGTCGCGATGCGACGCCGATTCCGGACCATATTTTTCATTTCTTCTGTATTCAACTCCATATCCCCTTACATGTCAACACAATATCTTCAATACACAACCTAATCCTCAACTTACATTCCCAACATCTCATTTCTACCAAAATGCCATCATTCTACTTAATGCTTTAATTCAAAACAATACATGAAAAATTCCCCATACATCAATTCCTTCACACAAAACCACCTAAAACTACATTATCATCAAACCAACACACACCAAAATCGTCCAACTATCAAAATTCAAATCATCAAAGTTTGGGTCAAGTAGCCTTACCTTAATTCAACTTCCTTCTTCCCTAACCATGCACATTGATCTCATTTTTCCTTCTTTTAAGTTTAGTTAGATGGTTTCCCCTTGTTAAGCTTCAAGTTTTTGACAAGAAAAATTACAACTTTCTCTCATCTCTTTCTTCCTAACCCACGACAATAGGCCAAGCAAATGAAGAAATGATTTTTCCCCTTTTGTTGTTTTGCCTTGTTTAATTTCCTCACCAATAATGAATCAATTCTAGAAAAGTGTAGACAATTTACTTAGTTGGGCCTTGGGCTTCCTTTTCTTTTGTTCTCTCTAATTTGTTGTTGGGCCTAAAAAAAGCAAACGAAAGTTGGGCTTAAAATTAGGTAAATGTTCGTTGTTTCTAGTCGATCCCGAAAATTATTTACTAACCCAGGAAAGAAAATCCCCTACGTCCCTAGCCGAACTAAAAATATTTGGGGTCGTTACAAATACAATATCTTATCAGCTTGTTCATTTGATGCAAAATCTGTTGGTTAAATTCCCTTGATCCAATAGGGATAAATATGTAATTTTATATTATTGCATCGATTAATAAAATTTGGTAAATAATTTATAAGTATTTGTCTATAAGTAATTTTGACTACTTGTAAAATAAAAGTCATTAGATTGACGTTTAAAGGAATTAAAGTAAGTTTAATTTATGAGATCCCATCATTGTTAAATGTTCCCGATCGTAGGATTATCAACACAGGCATTGATAGATCCGGTTTAGATCGACATATGTTATATCTGCTTCCTTATCGAAGGAAGGTAACTTCTCTAACCTAACCTACTAGTGAAGGTGTTCACTTAGTCTAACATATGGATGCTTGTTGGAGAACAAGTACATCGAACTGACCCGCTTGAGAACCCATATGGAGTGTTATCCACATGTCTGTGGGATTTCTCTTTGTAACGATAGTATGAATGATCCTTAGACTTGAGATCTCCATGACATCTTGTATGTGGATCATATTGCTTTGACATTACACACCTTCGTAGTCCATAGCGAGATTGCGTATAGGGTAATGATTGGGCAATATGAAAAGCGTACGAAGATAGTGAGTGATCAATAAAGGATTCACTGCTCTGGATAACATAGAGTCGATATCCCAAGAGGCGCGATTTGACATAAGTGATAATATAAGTCCATGGCCATGACGAGTTCTGAAAAGAGTTTCAAAAACTCTATATATATATTATCAACTTAAGTCAATGTTCTAATAGCCATGATTTAATTGAGTAGACATTTTCCATACTCTAGAATCGTTGGCGAGATATGTATGAGGCGAAAGGATTAAATTATACGATAATCATATACAGAATATGTTTCACTAAAGTTAGTATTCTTTCTTAATTGGGGGTCATGATGCATTGCTAGATGCCGCTCTTGATATATGGAAATTAGTTTCTTAATTAAAGAGTTAATTGAGGATAAATTAATTAGATTAATTTATCGAGACTTATGAAGTCTACAACTATCTCCATTGCCAACATAAGAAAGAACCTAATGGATCACACACTTTAAAGTATTGAGGAGTTAATGATAAATTATGTAGTTTTAAGTTTTAGGACTTAAATTTTAAGTTCTTAAACTTTGGGGTAAATTCATAATTTTAGAAATTATGGATACAAATGGAATTCTGGAAATTTTAGGACCAATGTGCAAATTTGGAAATTAGGGGTTGTTTCGTAATTTCCAAAAGTGCATGGGTCATTTTATAATTTCCAAAAGTATAAGGGCTGAAATATAATTTAGCAATGTGTTTGTATTAAATTATAATTTCAGATTTATAGTATTCTAATTTGATTAGAATTGATAAATTTTATTTAATTAATTAAATTAAATAAAATAGGATAATGGTTGTTATTTAGGATTGATTAAAATTCATATTTTAATATGATTAAATCTTATCCTATTAATTATAATTAGATTGGAATTAAAACAACTCAAATCAAAGCCTATAAATTAACCCTTTTGCCATTAACTTTGTCAACAACAAAATTGTGAAAAATTTTAAAGATAAAAAAACGTGAGAGGAAAGAAATTTAAAAGGAAAATTTTGATTTTTCTTTAAGCAAAATTTCTTTTATTCTCAATATTCCATAAACCCTAAAACGAGTCTCTTTTCTTAAGCTAGCACCAAAGAAAAGACACTTACATAATATTGGATTCGAGCAATCCAAAATCCTTAACTCTCTACTTTGTGTGGATACCGTTGGAGGCCAAAAGTCTGGGTGGTTTTGAAGAATTTACGGGAATAGAACAAAGATTACTTAAAGGTTTAAGGTACGTTTTTTTTTTATGTTTCATAAATAAATATTATCATGAAGCATGAAAAATTAATAACGATCTTGGATTGGAAATTTATGTTTAAAATTTAAAATTTTTAATTTTCCGCTGCATATTGCATGCTAAATTTCCAACAGAATCTTCACTTGTAAAACATACAAATTTAACAGAATTTTCAAGCTGGAAGTTTGATCATTTAGCCATGAGTCAATTTCGTGTGCTTATGATGATAGTCTTTTGCTTACTCTTTCATGTCAAAGCTCAAGAAACATCAAATTCTGACCAAGATATCCTTCATTCAATCCACCAAGATATAGCAGTAGTTATTGGGGTCCTCTCAATTGTCTTATCTTTATCATTTCTAGCACTTGCCTATGCAAGATTCTGTCAAGCAAACCCTTCTAATATTGCAAATAGTGATCTCCATCATCAAAATCTTGAAGAACTTGTTTGGTCAAGGTCTAGATTTTCAGGGATTGACAAAGTAGTGATTGAGTCACTTCCATTTTTCAGGTTTGCTTCATTGAAGGGATCAAAAGAAGGCCTGGAGTGTGCAGTTTACTTATCAAGATTTGAAGATACCGAAATTCTTCGATTGTTGCCCAAGTGTAGGCATGCATTACACATGAGCTGTATTGATCAGTGGCTTGAAGGTCACTCTAGCTGTCCTCTCTGCAGGTATAAGTTCGACGTGAGTGACCTCAAAAGCTTTTCATACTCCAACAGCTTGAGATTTTTGGGGATCCCATCAAATATAATAGAGGAGCCAAATCTTGAGATATTTGTCCAAAGAGAACAATAACACCAAGGATCATCAAGGTTTAACTTCGGAAGCAGCTTTTGAAAAATTGAGCAAAATAAGAAACAAGAAGAGCTGCTAATTGAAGAAGGTAAGAGGAGTAATGGTGACCAAAAACTCTTGCATAAGTTCAAGCACAAGATCATTATTTTCTGATGTTGTTATCAAGAACCGATGGAGTGATGTTAACTCTTCAGACTTTTTGTTCTTGAACTTAGAAATGCTTAGTGTTATGACAAGTAATAGATTTATTGTAAATTCTCTAAATATATAGTATGAGTGTAGGAGGGTCATGTCCTTTGAGTAGTGCCTTATGGGAAAGACACAAACATATACGGACATGTCCTCTAAATTGAAAGGATGAGACCCTAGGCCTCAAAGAGCATTAGGGAATGGGTATAACCTTTAGGAGGGTTACACCTCAAACCAAAAGGTGCCCTCAAAGGCACCCTTCCATGCCTATAAATTAAGAGTCATTGAGATCATTTGTGGAATCCAGAAAAATCATAAGTTTCATCTATTGTCTTAGAGAGTCATTTAAGGAAAAGAGAGTTTTCACCATTTATCTTTATTTAAGATCTTGTGAAATGAGTGCCTCTTCTACAAGAAACTGTTAGGGTTGGTGCTCAAAGTGCCAATTCGGATCGTATTTATGTCCGATTCATGAATACGAGTAATTTTATTTTCAATAATATTACTAATTTAATGGTAGCACCCTTGTCTTTTATACACTTATTCGATCTAATCATAATCAGATATCTAATCGTAATCAGATTATTTCTTATGTTGGCAATGGAGATAGTTGTAGACTTCATAAGTCTCGATAAATTAATCTAATTAATTTATCCTCAATTAACTCTTTAATTAAGAAACTAATTTCCATATATCAAGAGTGGCATCTAGCAATGCATCATGACCCCCAATTAAGAAAGAATACTAACTTTAGTGAAACATATTATGTATATGATTATCGTATAATTTAATCCTTTCGCCTCATACATATCTCGCCAACGATTCTAGAGTATGGAAAATGTCTACTCAAGCTATTAGAACATTGACTTAAGTTGATAATATATATATAGAGTTTCTGAAACTCTTTTCAGAACTCGTCATGGCCATGGACTTATATTATCACTTATGTCAAATCGCGCCTCTTGGGATATCGACTCTATGTTATCCAGAGCAGTGAATCCTTTATTGATCACTCACTATCTTCGTACGCTTTTCATATTGCCCAATCATTACCCTATAAGCAATCTCGCTATGGACTACGGAGGTGTAATGTCAAAGCATATATGATCCACATACAAGATGTCATGGAGATCTCAAGTCTAAGGATCATTCATACTATTATTACAAAGAGAAATCCCACAGACATGTGGATAACACTCCATATGGGTTCTCAAGCGGGTCAGTTCGATGTACTTGTTCTCCAACAAGCATCCATATGTTAGACTAAGTGAACACCTTCACTAGTAGGTTATGAGATTAGCTACATTCCTTCGATAAGGAAGCAGTTATAACATATGTCGATCTAAACCAGATCTATCAATGTCCTGTGTTGATAATCCTACGATCGGGAACATTTAACAATGATGGGATCTCATAAATTAAACTTACTTTAATTCCTTTAAACGTCAATCTAAGGACTTTTATTTTACAAGTAGTCAAAATTACTTATGGACAATACTTATAAATAATTTACCAAATTTTATTAATCGATGCAATAATATAAAATTACATATTTATCCCTATTGGATCAAGGGAATTTAACCAACAGATTCTGCATCAAATGAACAAGCTGATAAGATACTGTATTTGTAACGACCCCAAATATTTTTAGTTCGGCTAGGGACGTAGGGGATTTTCTTTCCCGGGTTAGTAAATAATTTTCGGGATCGACTAGAAACAACGAACATTTACCTAATTTTAAGCCCAACTTTCGTTTGCTTTTTTTAGGCCCAACAACAAATTAGAGAAACAAAAGAAAAGGAAGCCCAAGGCCCAACTAAGTAAATTGTCTACACTTTTCTAGAATTTGATTCATTATTGGTGAGGAAATTAAACAAGGCAAAACAACAAAAGGGGAAAAATCATTTCTTCATTTGCTTGGCCTATTGCCGTGGGTTAGGAAGAAATAGATGAGAGAAAGTTTGTAATTTTTCTTGTCAAAAACTTGAAGCTTAACAAGGGGAAACCATCTAACTAAACTTAAAAGAAGGAAAAATGAGATCAAGGTGCATGGTTAGGGAAGAAGGAAGTTGAATTAAGGTAAGGCTACTTGACCCAAACTTTGATGATTTGAATTTTGATAGTTGGATGATTTTGGTGTGTTGCTGGTTTGATGATAATGTAGTTTTAGGTGGTTTTGTGTGAAGGAATTGATGTATGGGGAATTTTTCATGTATTGTTTTGAATTAAAGCATTAAGTAGAATGATGGCATTTTGGTAGAAATGAGATGTTGGGAATGTAAGTTGAGGATTAGGTTGTGTATTGAAGATATTGTGTTGACATGTAAGGGGATATGGAGTTGAATACATAAGAAATGAAAAGACATGTAAGAGGATATGGAGTTGAATAATTAGATATCTAATCGTAATTAGATCGAATAAGTGTATAAAAGACAAGGGTGCTACCATTAAATTAGTAATATTATTGAAAATAAAATTACTCGTATTCATGAATCGGACAAAAATACGATCCGAATTGGCACTCTGAGCACCAACCCTAACAGTTTCTTGTAGAAGAGGAACTCATTTCACAAGATCTTAAATATGGATAAATGGTGAAAACTCACTTTTCCTTAAATGACTCTCTAAGACAATAGATGAAACTTATGATTTTTCTGGATTCCACAAATGATCTCAATGACTCTTAATTTATAGGCATGGAAGGGTGCCTTTGAGGGCACCTTTTGGTTTGAGGTGTAACCCTCCTAAAGGTTATACCCATTCCCTAATGCCCTTTGAGGCCTAGAGTCTCATCCTTTCAATTTAGAGGACATGTCCGTATATGTTTGTGTCTTTCTTCCCATAAGGCACTACTTAAATGACATGACCCTCCTACACTCATACTATATATTTAGAGAAATTACATAAATCTATTACTTTTCATAACCTAAGCATTTCTAAGTTCAAGAACAAAAAGTCTGAAGAGTTAACATCACTCCATCGGTCTTGATAACAACATCAGAAAATAATGATCTTGTGCTTGAACTTATGCAAGAGTTTTTTGGTCACCATTACTCTCCTCTTGCCTCTTCAATAGCAGCTCTTCTTGTTTCTTATTTTGCTCAATTTTTCAAAAGTTGCTTCCGAGGTTAAACCTTGATGATCCTTGGTTTCCTTGATCAAGGATTGTCTCGGGCAGTTCAGTGGTTTATCAGGTTTAATCCTGAATCCAACTAAAAGTCATTTCTTCTCCTCTGGTATCTCTTCTCTCTTCAGGGCCAGCTGCGTCATGTTCTGGGCTTCCAAGAAGGGATTCTTCCTCTGAGGTACCTGGGAGTCCCTTTGATTTCTACTAAACTTCGGGCCTCGGATTGTGCTTCTCTTGTGGATCGTATTGTTATGTGTGCTAAGAGTTGGAGTAGTAAGCTTCTCTCTTATGTGGGGCGGCTTCAGCTCATTAAGTCTGTTTTGCTCTCCATTCAAGTTTATTAGTCTTCTTTATTTATTCTTCCTAAGTCTGTTATTAAGAAGGTGGAGACGATTCTCCGTTCTTTCCTTTGGAAGGGTAGTGAGCTCTCTTCTTCTGGAGCGTGAGTGCTTGGAGTAGAGTTTGTTTACCTCTAAAGGAGGGACCTCTAAAGGAGGGGGGGTTGGGGATTAAGAGATTGGATACTTGGAATAGAGCGGCTATTGGTAAGCACATTTGTTTCTTTGTTTTGGCCAGATTTCTTCTTGGTCGAATTGGGTTCAGTCTTATTTGTTGAGGGGGAGAAGTTTTTGGGAGGTGCCTTGTCCTACAGATTGTTCTTGGAGTTGGCGTAAGATTTTGGAACTTCGTTCTTGGTCCCGCGGCGGATGAGAGTTAGGATTGGGAATGGTGTGAAGACTTTATTGTGGTTTGATTTTTGGCATCCTATGGGTCCGATTGTGGATTCGTTGGGTGAGAGAGTGATTTATGACTCTGGCTTGGATATGATGGCTACAGTTGCTTCCATTATTTCTGATTCTTCTTGGCGATGGCCCCCTTCTAGGTCTGCCGCCCTTGTTGATTTGACTCGGACCCATATTCTGAATCCTTCTGATGAGGTTCGGTATCTCTACTTGCTCGCGATGTGTTCTCTATGGTTGTTCAAGTGAGGATATTGATCATCTTTTCTTCCAGTGTATCTTCTCTTCGAAGGTCTGGTCGGTTGTGCTGCTAGTGTGGGTTAATTGGAGTTGCCGAGATTGGCCTCAGACTGTTGAGTGGATGTGTTAGTTTTCTAGCGCCTCTTTACGTCATCTCCTTGTTCGGATGTCTTTTGCTGCATCAGTTTACCATATTTGGAGGGAGAGGAAGGCTCGTACTCATGATGCGCCTTTTCGGCCTATTTCTGTTCTGCTTTGTGATATTGTTTTTGATGTTCGGAATCGTGCTAGCTTTTTACGGAAGGTGAATCCATCTTATGACAATAAATGGGTTCACCTATCCTGGCACTTGCCCGATGACATCTTCTGTTGATCTTTTTTTGCTTGTAGCCTTTCGGCTTTTCTTCTAGGAGGGCTTGTCCTCTCTAGTTGTCTGGGGTATGTCCCTTTGCGCTCGTATAGTTTTCTTTGGTTAATACACTTACTTTATCCAAAAAAAAAATCTGGTTAGTGATACGTGTATATTAGACAAAGCGGATGACCTTATGATTTTTTGTAAAGCGGATGCATCATCGGTTTCCTTGATCAAGGATTGTCTCGGGCAGTTCAGTGGTTTATCAGGTTTAATCCCGAATCCAGTTAAAAGTCATTTCTTCTCCTCTGGTATCTCTTCTACCCTTCAGGGCCAGCTGCGTCATGTTTTGGGGTTCCAAGTAGGGATTCTTCCAGTGCGGTATTTGGGAGTCCCTTTGATTTCTACTAAACTCCGGCCTCAGATTATGCTTCTCTTGTGGATCGTATTGTCATGCGTGCTAAGAGTTGGAGTAGTGAGTTTCTCTTTTATGCGGGGCGGCTTCAGCTCATTAAGTCTGTTTTGTTCTCCATTAAAGTTTATTGGTCTTCTTTATTTATTCTTCCTAAGTCTGTTATTAGGAAGGTGGAGACGATTCTCCGTTCTTTCCTTTGGAAGGGTAGCTCGCTCACCTCTTTTGGGGCGAGAGTGGCTTGGAGTAGAGTTTGTCTACCTCTAAAGGAGGGGGGCTGGGGATTAAGAGATTGGATACTTGGAATAGAGCGGCTATTGTTAAGCACATTTGGTTTCTTTGTTCTGGCCAGGTTTCTTCTTGGTTGAATTGGGTTCACTCTTATTTGTTGAGGGGGAGAAGTTTTTGGGAGGTGCCTTGTCCTACAGATTGCTCTTGGAGTTGGCGTAAGATTTTGGAGCTTCGTTCTTGGTCTCGGCGGCGGATGAGAGTTAGGATTGGGAATGGTGAGAAGACTTTATTGTGGTTTGATTTTTGGCATCCTATGGGTCTGATTGTGGACACGTTGGGTGAGAGAGTGATTTATGACTCTGGCTTGGATAGGATGGCTACAGTTGCTTCCATTATCTCTGATTCTTCTTGGCGATGGCCCCCATCTAGGTCTACTGCCCTTGTTGATTTGGCTCGGTCCCATCTTCCGAATCCTTCTAGTATGAGGGAGGATGAGCTGGTTTAGGAGGATGATATGAGTGGGATATTTTCTGTGGATAGTGCCTCGAATGCCATGCGGACAAGGGGAACCGTGTTGCATTGGTCTATAGTTGTTTGGTTTCGGAAGGCCATTCCCCGCCATTCATTTTTGCTTTGGATGTCTATTCAGGGAGGCCTTTGTACTCAGGATAGTTTGATGAGGTTTGGTATCTCTGCTTGCTCGCGTTGTATTCTCTGTGGTTGTTCAAGTGAGGACATTGATAATCTTTTCTTCCAGTGCTTCTTCTCTTCGAGGGCCTGGTCGACTGTGCTGGCTATGTGTGGGTTAGATTGGAGATGCCGGGATTGGCTTCAGACTGTTGAGTGGATGTGTTAGTTTACCGACGCCTCTTTATATCATCTTCTTATTCGGCTGTCTTTTGCAGCGTCAGTCTACCATATTTGGAGGGAGAGGAATGCCCGCACTCATGATGTGCCTCTTCGGCCTGTTTCTGTTCTTCTTAGTGATATTGTTTTTGATGTTAGGAATCGTGCTAGCTTATTACGGAAGGTGAAACCATCTTATGACAATAATTGGCTTCACCTATCCTGGCACTTGCCCGATGACATCTTCTGTTGATCTTATTTTGCTTGTAGCCTTTCAGCTTTTCTTCTAGGAGGGCTTGCCCCTTTGCTCTTGTATAGTTTTCTTTTGGTTATAATACATACTTTATCCAAAAAAAAAGTATATTAGACAAAGACCCTGGGATTTACAATATAGTGCGCAGTTACAACGTAATTTGTAATTGATATTGGGAAGCACACTATTAGATGTATTTCCTTAAATAAAGTTCCTGGTCAAGATTTACTAACACGGGTCGGTTAGTAAAATCAACTGAGACCAATACATGTCGTATATCGTGACCTGGTTCGATGGTTTATCCCAGTGAACCATGAGTCTCGGGAGACTCGTATAGACATGTAGGTGTTTGTTTGTAAGACACTGAACGACTCACTGAAGATTTCCTAATATATGGTACACTAACGTCAATATGAATCTTCTCGAGTTGAGCGAGCATAGTGGTCCTTCGACATGAGATACCACAGTAGGATATATGATTATGCTCCACACTTTGATGGCAGTCACGTTACTGATCTATTTAGATCATACCTCCGCCTGTTCGTTGGGTGTGGACTGATGCTCATGATATCTAGTGCGTATCAAAAGAGGATCCGTCAGTCCTGTGTACAGGGCATAGGCATCCTACATGTGTTTACGATCTAGTAAATCCATGGCCGTGGTATAACTTCGAAAATCAGTTCCGAGTGTTATTTAGAGATCGTAAATTGAAAGTCGACTATATTATACTGAACGGGTTTGAAGTTTTTATCTATACCAGGTATAATATGAATAGCCCGTGACGGAGGAATTATACGTATGCAATCACCTCGACTTGCATAGTTTAGCGAGATTATATGTGGTCGTCATAATTTAAGAGTGGGTGAATTATGGACACGGAATTGGATTTCGTGATGGATAAACCTAAACTTAGAGAGTCCCATAATTTGAAGTGTACTCGTTGAGCACTTGGGCAACGCGATATGAGTAATACATATTATTCATAAAACTTCATCGGATTTAGTGAGTTAATTC
This sequence comes from Zanthoxylum bungeanum, assembly GCA_019454045.1. Taxonomy (NCBI): domain Eukaryota; kingdom Viridiplantae; phylum Streptophyta; class Magnoliopsida; order Sapindales; family Rutaceae; genus Zanthoxylum; species Zanthoxylum bungeanum. Next base: position 56,494 of record SKCR01045073.1, read on the forward strand.
GAATCGTTTGATCGGTTAAACGATAACACATGCATTTGAGGATTTTGGCCCATCGTAATTATTGTGTATTTGTATTTGATACATAATACGATTAGATACACATTAATTATTCATCAAATGAGATTTTGACACATGCCATAAATATATGTATTTGTTATTTATTGTAAATAAAAATACATATATAATAATAATTATATTAATTGATTATTTGGATATTTAATTGTTAAATATTTAAATGATTAATTAATAAACCTTTTTCATAAATATTATGAAATTTATCTAATTATTATTGTTACACATGGCATGATTTAATAAGCTTAAGTGTGCAAATTAGATTTTGACAAACTTAAAGCTTATTTTATTTTTATTTTAATTTAATGAAATTAAAATGCAAAAATGACATTATTACCCCCTAAGTCGGTTAAAATGATAAAAAGAGGGAAAATGTTTTCTTCTTCATCAACTACTCCACCATGGCCGAAAATGGAACCCAAAACACTCTCCAAATCATGCTTGATGATTCAAGGAAGAGAAAGAAGAAAATCAAGAAAAAAAGGCTAAGGAATTAGAAGATTAAAGGTAAAACTTCGAAAACCTAAGCTTTGAAAATATGTTTCATGTTTCTTGATGATCTTATGAGATTCTAGGGTTTCTTCTTTTCATAAAATTTGAGGCTTTTGGTTGTGGTAGATGGAGATGGAAGTATTTTGCATGTGTGAAGTGATTTGGGTAGTATTATTGTAATATTTGTCCAAATTATTCATTCGATGACATGTTGCTATTCTAGAGTGTTATGACCACTCTTGTAATGCCTAGAATTGTTCTTGGGTGATTCATATATGGTGACTTGAATTGGTGTTGAGATTTATTTGATAAATGTTTAAAATTTGGATTTAAAGCATGAAAAATAGGTAATTTCATTTTCTATTTCAGACCTGGAATATGTGATATTTTGGTGATGAAAAATATGTCTTATGAATGTATTAGATGTGTTTTGGGAGTTGGAACAATTGTCGGAAAGTGTTTTGGAGTTGAAATAAATGAAAACGGCGAAAAACGGCGTTACCGGGTGACTTTTGAGCCAAACAGTGACAGCTGTCCAAACAGTGAGTTCGTCACTGTTCAGGCAGCCCATGAACTGCCCTAACACTATTGGGGATGACCTGGGCAGTCCCCATAAGTGTTGGGTGGTCGGTTTGTTCGAAAACACGTTTTGCGTCATTTTTCGGAAAAATATTTTTCGTAAAAGTTTCGCGACATTTCATTTATATTTATGTCGTTATTTGATATCGAATAAATAGGTTTAGGTGAAATATGAATAAATTATTCATATTAGATATCGAATAATTTATTCGGTAATTTGAAAAAGTTTTAAATTATGCTCTACAACTGTGAAATCCATAGCTGACCGTTCAGGTCGCCAACCTGCAAAACTCAAACACTGTAGTATAGTGAGTCATAAGACTCAGTAAGTATCTACGCTCATACCTTGAGCGTCAAACACATGCAAAGTATGTATTCCATTTTATATATCATTCCTGGCTTGTCTAGGTGACCATGCATTATAATAAATCTGTCAACTTTCTGGCATCTCTGAATCGAAACTGCCTATCTGATTCCGTTTCATTTTCGCAAACATATTCTTTAATACTGCATCCGCTTATGTGACCATACAACATTGAATCCGGTCTTTCATTACTTATCGTGTTATTTACTGTGTCCAATGGCAAACATTACAATGAGTATTTGTAAACTCATACACAAATCATATATTCACATACAGCTGAATGTACTATATATAGTCACATGAATCATGTTATAATCTCATAGCTATCTTATCAAAGTTTTCCCTAGATTCCATAATCGATCCATTTATTCCAGTATTATTTGCTTTACATAAAATGCAAACATAGCATACTTTGCAGAGTTCCATATACACTCAATTCTCAAATACATTTATCATACATGTAACTCTTCAAATTACATAATTATATCTACGCTTTCGCTACGCTACTATGATATTCCACAATCTCATTCAAGTTATACTCTATTAATTCACATATGTTCGCATATATATATATATATATATATATATATATATATATATATATCATAGCATAATCTAAAATCTCATGAGACGTTACTTTTATACCATAAACATATAAGTAATAATAATCATGCAGTGTCATGCATATGCATCTCAACTCAAAAACCTTTTCTAGAAATTCTTTTCTCTTTTGTAAAACAATAATTGAAATAAAAGTTCTTTCTGAAAATACTTTCTGAAATCTCTTTTCTGTACAAAATCCTTTTCTGAAGACTCTTCCTTTCACTAAAATCTTTTCTGAAAACTCTATCTTGTACTTCTCTCTAAAACCGTCTTTCTAAATCCCTTTCTAAAAATCTTCTCTGAAAACTGAAATCTGAAATCTTTTACTGAAAACTGAAATCTGAAAATCAATATACGGTCATCTTGTACCAAAGTATCCATCTGGTGTTCAGGGGCGTTATGTATCGCCGTCCCCCCGAATGTACCGGTGTTTAGGGGCGTTACGTCTCGCCGTCCCCCTAAACACCTTGCCGGTGACATGGGGCGTTACGTATCGCTGTCCCCTATGCCACCAAATCTCTGCCCAGGAATGTACCATCTGAGCGCTTAGGATCTAGGGGCGTTACGTATCGCCATCCCCCTAGTCCCACTCGAGGATCTGAGAGCGTCCCCTCAGTCCTCCACATGTGCACTTGTATCTAAATCTGTCAATTCCAACAATGTACCACTGGGATGGGTCAAATCCCAATCTCGAATCCATATGATATCCGTCAATTCCATATGTATCTCAAGTTACGTACTGGGGTGAGTTTTTTCCCTCATGCCCCGAAAATATAAAACTCTAAAACTCATATTTTAAATCTCAAAACTGTATCAAACATTTTTTGAAAACATTTCTTTCAAAAGCATCTAAAACTTTTCTTTAAAACTCTTTGAATTTCAACATCATTCTCAACTTTAGTTCTGGAAAGATATTACAACGTGCATGAACAATGCATTATTCTTTCATTCATTCTTATCATGCTAATGCTTGCTCTTCTTTATGCACCATATGCTTATATCCTCGTTATACAATATATTTACACTCATACATAAAACCACAATTCATAACGTATAAACATAAGCTCATAGTACATACCTGTGTTCTATGTATAACATGTATTCCCAAAATGTTCGTATGAACATTTTCGTTATCAAGTTCTACTTTCATCTTTTCAGATTCTTTAAATCCTAACATTTTAAAGTTTACAAACCCAAGGAAATCCTAGCATAGTGTACTTACTTGGACTCCAACGTTATCCGAGTTTGATACTTTCTATTGTCACCATCAGGTATCCAAAGCATGTACACATCAAGAATGGCGGGGAATGGCCTTCCGGAACCAAACAACTCGAGACCAATGCAACAAGGTTCCCCTTGTCCGCATGGCATTCCAGGCACTATCCACAAAAAATCTCCCACTCCTATCATCCTCCCTCGTACTAGAAGGATTCGGAAGATGGGACCGAGCCAAATCAACAAGGGCAGCAGACCTAGATGGGGGCCATCTCCAAGAAGAATCAGAGATAATGGAAGCAACTGTAGCCATCCTATCCAAGCCAGAGTCATCGCTCTCACCCAACGTGTCCACAATCGGACCCATAGGATGCCAAAAATCAAACCACAATAAAGTCTTCTCACCATTCCCAATCCTAACTCTCATCCACCGCCGAGACCAAGAACGAATCTCCAAAATCTTACGCCAACTCCAAGAGCAATCTGTAGGACAAGGCACCTCCCAAAAACTTCTCCCCCTCAACAAATAAGAGTGAACCCAATTCGACCAAGAAGAAACCTAGCCAGAACAAAGAAACCAAATGTGCTTAACAATAGCCGCTCTATTCCAAGTATCCAATCTCTTAATCCCCAACCCCCTCCTTTAGAGGTAGACAAACTCTACTCCAAGCCACTCTCGCCCCAAAAGAGGTGAGCGCGCTACCCTTCCAACGGAAAGAACGGAGAATCGTCTCCACCTTCCTAATAACAGACTTAGGAAGAATAAATAAAGAAGACCAATAAACTTGAATGGAGAACAAAACAGACTTAATGAGCTGAAGCCGCCCCGCATAAGAGAGAAACTTACTACTCCAACTCTTAGCACGCATGACAATACGATCCACAAGAGAAGCACAATCTGGGGCCCGGAGTTTAGTAGAAATCAAAGGGACTCCCAAATACCGCACTGGAAGAATCCCTACTTGGAACCCCAAAACATGACGCAGCTGGCCCTGAAGGGTAGAAGAGATACCAGAGGAGAAGAAATGACTTTTAGCTGGATTTAGGATTAAACCTGATAAACCACTGAATGCCCGAGACAATCCTTGATCAAGGAAACCGAGGATGCATCCGCTTTACAAAAAATCATAAGGTCATCCGCAAAGCAAAGATGAGTGAGACGGTCCTTAGAACACCGCCAGTGGAACTTGAAACCCTAATTAAGAGCCATTTTATGAAGTAAACCTGACAGAACTTCCATAGCCAAAACAAAGAGATAAGAGACATAGGATCACCTTGTCGCAACCCGCGACCCCCCAGAGAAAAAACCATGCAACTCTCTATTAATAGACACAGAAAACCTAGTAGAAGTCATACACTCCTGAATCCAACCCACCATCCTAACAAGTCCCAACGAACAGTGTCATAAGCTTTCATCAAGTCAATCTTAAGAGCACATCTCGGGGAACCACCAGTCCGATGATAATTCCGAACTAATTCCTGACACAAAAGAATATTGTCGCTGATACGTAATTTCTATCAAGTTCAAGATTAAAATCAATGTTGGATTACTCTAATATACTCATCATTATCATTCTCAATTCAATTTCCAGATTTCTTCATCAAATCTATTTAAACCCATAGACCCTCAATTTATCAAATTTAATCAAAGCTCAAAAAAATCATTACGTAGTGTACTTACAGGTTTCTGATGCATATATGAAACTACTGAAATTAAATTGGACTCTCTGGCTTCGTCTCACTCCTCTTCTTCTTCATTTGCTCCCTCGTTCACTACTTCTCTGCCTCCGCCCTCTTCCTCTCGCTCTGATTGTTTCTGCTTTCTGTCCAGCCTCTGCTTTCTGAGCCTTGCATTATGGTCTCGTCGGAAGTTCGTCGGCGACCAAACTGCGCCGGAGCTCCCTATCTCTCACTGATCTTACTCTCTCAATCTTTCTCTCTCGATCTCTCTCTTCGTTTCTTTTCTCCAAAACCCAAAATGTATGTATATGGAACACGTGTGTTATAAAATATCTAAGGTTATTTATACTTAATTGGAAAATTCACTTCATCCCCTCTCTTTTTTGGTCAATGCTATATCATAAATAATCCTTTAAAAAGATTCTAAATCACCACAATTTATCTCGCGTTTGGACGCGGTCTCGCACGCCCAAAAAATATAAATATCGCCAAATAGGCTAAAGTAATCTGGGATGTTACAGTGCCAAAGCTATCATGACTATATCGGTAGCTTGAGTTTGTCATTGACAAGTGAAGCCTTGATATGCCTCATTGTGAACGTGCCAAAGCTGTCATAACGAGAAACGGTCAGGACCAAAACCAGGAGTCACTGGTGAGTGATTGACAATGAGTTGTCTACCTAATAAATATACGTATGCGAGATCGTGCCAAGTTGTGAATCGAAATATATTCATGGGATCCTACTCTCACTATGGAATTTGATTTAATTATTGAATTCCCGTTGTCCGTTGGGGATTATGGTATTACGTAAAGTAGTGGGAGACACTGTTGGGTTAAAAATCCATAACTAAAGCAGTGTATAATTTTATGGAAATTTCTGCTTCGTTTTCCTTTTATTCTATATTGGTTATAGAGTTATTATACTTCTAATCCACTGCATGCTTATTACTTGAATAGGTTTTCTGACTTTACTTATGGTTGCGTAATTCTAGAATAGGTTCTAGAAAGACAGTAGACTAAGATATTGTTAGATTAGTTTTAAAACCATCGGGAACTGTTTTTCCGATTTCCTTGTAAATCAAGATGGCTATTGACTTAGTTTCTAAGTCACGATTAGGTAATCTAAATAGATATCTTTTAAGGAAAATGTGTTGTAAGTCATATATTAATAGTCATTTTTCCTGGAAAATGTGTTATGTGAATGAAAAATGCGCATGGGCATTCGAACGCCCGACAAACGCGTAGGCAAAAAATTTGATTTTCGTAGACTCGTTCGAACGCGTCTTTAAACGCAACTCGAACGCCATTCTTCTGCCAAAGAACGTTCGAACGTGTTTACGAACGCATTACAAACGAGAACTCTCTGTAACATTTCATTCGAACGCGTTTACGAATGCTACACGAACGTGAACTCACTGGAAAGTTTCGTTCGAACGAATTAACGAACGTGACACTAAGGAAATTATTCCTGGAATTATTTTAGATTCAAAAATAATAACATAGATTATCATATGATATATGACATATATGCAATAATGTTAACTTATTAAAATCATATATTGTATTATTATTAACTTGGTAGTGTAGGTTTAAGTTAATATTATGGTGTTCAATTATCACAAGCATACACACAGTGATAAAGTTGAAAATTAATCGTGTGTTGCATACTTTGTTGAGAATTAAAAGTGTAATTTTACACAAGTAATTCCGTCTAAGATTGATTGACTTATTATATAAACATCCACACATATTCATTACTGTATTGTGAATTAAAGTGTAATACTAGGTTTGAATGTCTAAGATATTCTATTGAGAAAGTGTTTAAATGATATTCTGTCAAAAAAATGATAAAAGCCTAACTGGGCAGGGATTTAAGTGGTTACTCTGGACTTCCCTCGTCCTCTGGGAATATTCCTTTATTCATTTATCATAAGAAACCTTAGTCATAAATTCAAGGACTTGTGTTATTTGGTACTACTGTCTAATATAACAACGAGTGGATTCTTAGTATATCATTTAAACTAAATCATACATTTTTTTGGATAAAGTAAGTGTATAACCAAAAGAAAACTATACAAGAGCAAATGGGCATACCCCAGACTACTAGAGAGGACATGCCCTCCTAGAAGAAAAGCCGAAAGGCTACAAGCAAAAGAAGATCAACAGAAAATATCATCGGGCAAGTGCCAGGATAGGTGAAGCCATTTATTGTCATAAGATGGATTCACCTTCCGTAAAAAGCCAGCACGATTCCGAACATAAAAAACAATATCACTAAGCAGGACAGAAACAGGCCGAAGAGGCGCATCATGAGTGCATGCATTCCTCTCCATCCATAAATGGTAAACTGACGCGGCAAAAGACAGCCGAACAAGAAGATGGCGTAAAGAGGCGTCAGAAAACTTCTGAAACCAATCTCGGCAACTCCAATCTAACCTACACATAGCCAGCACAGTCGACCAGACCTTAGGAGAGAAGGAGCACTGGAAGAAAGATGATCAATATCCTCACTAGAACAACCATAGAGAATACATCGCGAGCAAGCAGAGATACCAAACCTCATCAAACTATCCTGAGTACAAAGGCCTCCTTGAATAGACATCCAAAGCAAAAAGGAATGGCTGGGAATGGCCTTCCGGAACCAAACAACTCGAAACCAATGCACCAAGGTTCCCCTAGACCGCATAGCATTCCAGACACTATTCACAGAAAATCTCCCTCTACTATCATCCACCCAAACCAGCTCATCCTCCTTCAAGCTAGAAGGATTCGGAAGAAGGGCCCGAGCCAGATCAACAAGGGCGGCAGACCTAGATGAGGGCCACCTCCAAGAAGAATCAGAAATAATGGAAGCAACTGTAGCCATCTTATCCAAGCCAGAGTCATAAATCACTCTCTCACCCAATGAATCCACAATCGGACCCATAGGATGCCAAAAATCAAACCACAATAAAGTCTTCTCACCATTCCCAATCCTAACTCTCATCCGCCGCCGGGACCAAGAACGAAGCTCCAAAATCTTATGCCAACTCCATGAGCAATCTGTAGGGCAATGAACCTCCCGAAAACTTCTCCCCCTCAACAAATAAGACTGAACCCAATTCGACCAAGAAGAAACCTGGCATATCATTGTGCAATTCATCTTTTGTAGACTTATTGATTACTGTTGGCTTTTCTAGTTACACATGGCTAGCGGAAATATCACAGTACCGATCGCTCATGGAGAAAAACTGGAAAAGTTTGGTGGAACAAACTTTAAACAATGGCAGAGCAAAATGTTGTTCTACCTGACAACACTGTAGTTGGCTAAGTACCTCAAAGATCCTCCAGGTCCTGATGAGGGAGAAACGGAAACAGCCAAGCAACTGCGAGAAGAGACATGGTCGTTAGGCGACTTCTTGTGCAAGAATTACCTCTTGGGAGGACTTGACTCCATGTACAATGTGTACTAAGGCATGACTTCTGCGAATATTCTCTGGGAATATCTCGAAAAAAAATATAAAACCGAGGATGCCGGACATAAGAAATTTATCGTGGGTAGGTTCATGGACTACAAGCTGGTAGATTCAAGGACGGTAATGTCTTAGTTGGGAAAACTACAGTTAATCATTCATGAAATATTGGATGAGGGAATGAAACTCTGTTAGACGTTTCAAGTTGCCACAATCATTGAAAAGTTGCCTCCATCATGGAAGGACTTCGGGAGCTATCTGAAACACAAAAAGAAGCAGATTAATCTTGAAGACCTTGCAGTTCGATTTAGGATCGAAGATGACAACAGAAAGTCCGAGAAGGCTAGATACAAGACTATGAAGTCTAAGGCCAACATCGTCGAGGGTGGAAATGGTAGCAAAAAGAGAAAGAACAGTAGAGCTGATTCTTTGCAAGCAAACAAGAAGTTCAAGGGAAAGTGCTACATCTGAGGAAAAAGCGGTCACATGGCAAAGGACTGCAGAAACAAGAAGTCTCAGGACAAAGACAAGAAAAAGAAAAATGAGGCCCATGTCACTGAGAATGAGCAGCTAACTGATGAGATCTCAGAGATGAACCTCTCAACGGTTGTAACAGAAGCCAACTTGGTTGGAAATCCGAGAGAATGGTGGGTAGACACAAGAGCTACTCGTGATATCTGTACTGATAGCAAGATGTTATCCTCGTATCAGAAGGTCGATGGTGGCGATCATCTGACAATGGGAAACTCTTCTACCTCTAGAGTGGTTAGACAAGGCACAATAGTATGAAGATGACATCTAGGAAAGAGCTTACATTGAAGAATGTTTTGCATGTTCCTGATATTTGGAAGAACTTAGTTTCGGGTTCACTCCTTAGCAAGAATGGTTTCAAGCTTGTATTTGTTTCTGATAAATTTATACTGACCAAGAACGATGTCTATGTAGGAAAATGATACCTCACTGAGGGACTTTTCAAGTTCAATGTAATAATTGTCAATCGACATAGTGCTAATAATAAAGCTACATCTTCCGCTTATATTATTGAGTCACAAAATGTATGGCATGGGAGGTTATGACATGTTAATTATAATACAATAGGTAAATTAATTAACATGGACCTTATACCTAAATTTACAATTGATAACCAATATAAATGTGATGCATGTGTTGAAGCAAAAATACATAGAGCATCATTTCATTCCATAGAACGAAGTTCTGAACCCTTGGAACTTATACACTCTGATGTGTGTGATATGAATATTGTGCAAACAAGAGGCGGTAAAAAGTACTTTGTTTCTTTTATCGATGATATCACAAGATTCTGTTATGTGTATTTACTGAGGAGCAAAGATGAAGCTATTAAGAGCTTTATACACTATAAGAACGAAGTTGAAAATCAACTTGGCAAGAAAATTAAAAGAATCAGAAGTGATAGAGGAGGTGAATATGTGTTACCATTTGGTGAATATTGTTCCAATAATGGAATTATTCACGAAACTACTGCTCCTTATTCGCCTCAATAAAATGGGAATGATGAGCGGAAAAACCAAACGTTGAAGAAAATGATGAACGCTATGTTGACAAGCTCTGGTTTACCCCAGAACTTGTGGGGAAGCCTTGTTTTCCGCCAACTACGTTCTAAACAAGCTACCTCACAGAAGATTGGACAAGACACCATATGAATTGTGGAAAGGTCACGTACCTTCCTACAAATATCTGAAAGTGGGGGTGTCTCGCCAAAGTGATGGTTCCTTAACCTAAGAAGGTTAGAATAGGACCCAAGACCGTTGATTGTATATTCATTGGATATGCTCACAACAGTAGTTCGTATCGATTCTTGGTACATAAGTCTGAAATTCCTGACATCAATCCAAATATAATAATTGAGTCAAGGAATGCAACATTCTTTGAAGAGACATTTCCTTGTAAGGAAAGACAAAAACTATTGTCTCTCAAAAGAACTATTGATACTGTTAAAGGCATTGATCAAGTTGACCAGGAATCAGATCAACATGAAAATAGAGGAAATTGAATCTAGACATAGTAAAAGAGCTAGAACGTCTAAGTCATTTGGACCCAATTTTCTGACATACTTGTTAGAAAATGAGCCTCAAAGCTATAAAGAAGCAATGTCTTCGTCGGAGACACCTTTGTGGAAAGAGGCTATCAATAGTGAGATTGATTCCATGCTACAAAATCTTACTTGGGAGTTGGTTGATCTTCCTCCAGGTTGTAAGCCACTGGGCTACAAATGGATATTCAAACGGAAGATGAAACCGGATGGATCAATAGATAAGTACTAGGCAAGTCTTGTCATAAAAGGTTATAGATAAAAAAAAAGGCATTGATTACTTTGATACATATTCACCAGTGACTCGTATCGCGTCAATAAGAATGCTCATAGTCATAACAGCTATATTTGGTCTTGAAATACATCAAATGTATGTAAAGACGACATTCTTAAATGGTGAATTAGATGAAGAGATTTACATGGAATAACTGGAAGGTTTCAATATTCCTAGACAAGAACAGAAGATGTGCAAACTTGTAAAATCCTTATACGGATTAAAACAAGCACCTAAACAATGGCATGAAAAATTTGACAAAGAGATGTTGTCAAGTGGGTTCAAAATCAAAGAGTGTGTATACACCAAATCAACTAAAAAAGGACATGTCATTGTGTGTCTCTACGTAGACGATATACTAATAATTGGTAGTAATCATGAGATAATTCAGTCTACCAAGAAAGTATTGACCAACAAATTTGATATAAAAGATTTAGGAGTAGCTGATGTGATCTTAGGAGTTAAGATTTCCATAACATCAGAGGGGTATATATTATCTCAGACTCACTATGTTGAGAAGATACTTGAGAAATATAATAAATGAGATCTAAATGTGGCTAGAACTCTTGTAGACCTAACTCTCCATTTATCAAAAAATATTGGATCAAGCGTATCGCAATTAGAGTATTTGAGAATCATCGGAAGTCTGATGTATCTCACAAATTGCACACGACCTGATATCGCTCAAGTTGTAAACAAGCTTACCAGATATACGAGCAATCGATGATATAACCACTGGAAAGCCATAGTAAGAGTTTTAAGGTATCTGAGAGAAACTTCAAAATATGGTCTGCATTATATGAGATATCATGATGTTCTAGAGGGATACAGTGATGCTAACAGGATATCTGATACATTGGATTCTAAATCTAAGAGTGGATTTATTTTCACACTTGGTGGTGCATCCGTGTCATGGAAATCCTCGAGGCAAACATATATTGCCCGGTCTACTATGGAATCAAAATTCATAACATTAGACAAAACAGCGGAAGAAGCGGAATCGCTCGAAATTTCCTAGAGGATATTCCAAATTGGCTCAAACCAGTGCCATCGATAAGCATACAATGTGATAGTCAATCGGCTATTGAGAGAGCTCAAAATATAATGTATAATGGTAAGTCTCGACACATACGTCGCATACATAATACCATACGACAACTGCTCTCAAGTGGCATAATTTTGATAGATGATGTCAAATCGAAGGAAAACCTAGCGGATCCAATTACTAAAGGTTTACCTAGAGAGCAAGTTGAGAAGTCATCGAGGGAAATGGGCTTGAAGCCTATAAATTAAGAATTATCACTGTGGAAATCCAACCTAGCTGACTGGAGATCCCAAGATCTAGGTTCAAAATGGACAACTGAAACTTTATACAATTCAAAACTAGCACTATAGAGTTTTATACTCTTTCACATTCCTGTAATGACGTAGAGTGATGTCTACCAAGGTTAGGATAAACTAAGGCTTTATTAGGAGAAGAGTCCTAATGTGGGTTAAGGCAGATTACCTCTTCATAGTAGATCACCTATTTCAAGTAAGAAGTGAGGCTGATTCCATGAGAGTTTTTAAATGCTGAATTCCCCAAAGTACTTGATGAATCCAAGACCAATGTTCATAGCCAAAATGAACACAACCGTAGAATGAGAAATGGTCGAAGTAAAGCTGTGTGTTAGCAATTGTCTTGGTTTACACCAACAACAGAACAGTTCAAGTCTATGGGTCACTAGTTTGCCAAGTAAATCTGATTGTCATTCACTAGGAAAGGTTCAAGGTGAAAGTTACCTATTTCGATGCAGCTTTATTTCACGGAAACTCTCTTAAGTGTCTACATTAATATTTAGAGAATTGTGGGGGATTGTTGTAAATTCTCTAAATATATAGTATGAGTGTAGGAGGGTCATGTCCTTTGAGTTGTGCCTTATGGGAAAGACACAAACATGTAGGGACATGTCCTCTAAATTGAAAGGATGAGACTCTATGCCTCAAAGGGCATTAGGGAAGGGGTATAACCCTTAGGAGGGTTACACAAAAAACAAAAGGTGTCATCAAATGCACCCTTCTATGCCTATAAATTAAGAGGCCTTGAGATCATTTGTGGAATCCAAAAAAATTATAAGTTCCATCCATTGTCTTAGAGAGTCATTTAAGGAAAAGATAGTTCCCATCATTTGTCATTGTTCAAGATCTTCTGAAAGGAGTGCCCCTTCTACAAGAAGCATCCAAGTAATCCTAGGAGAACGTTAGCCACAGAACCATCCGTTGAGCATCGAGGCGGGGCTAATAAGTTCTTAAAAATAGAGGCACTCGGCTTTGTTTCTGTTTTATCATTTACAATTTTCCAAGTTTTTCTATGTTTATGGTTTATATTCAATTTGGCATGTTAGTGTACAATTGATTCTATTGTTGTGTTATGTTTTTGAAATGATTAAGATTAGTTTGCATGTTAATTTTCATTTAATGACACTATTCTTCCAACAAGATTCTCTCGTTCGAACTCATCAAATGGAAGATTTTTTTTTTGGGATAAAGTAAGTATAATAACCAAAAGAAAACTATACAAGAGCAAAGGGGCATACCCCATGCAACTAGAGAGGACAGTGATAAGATAGCGAAGATCAAAAAAGGTATAGTGAGGAAGAAATTATACAAAGAAGAGATCAATTTCTGAGATCACAAACTTTGCAAGATTTAGAGAATTCGGTATAAGGAAAAAACTTAAAGAAGCTGCAGCTGGTGTGATAGTCAAAAAGAAGAAAGGATAAGTAGATTTTGGTTGCCAATAGTGGAGAGAACGGTTCAATGGTTTTCGGGTCAAGAAAGAAACTTGCAGGAATTAGAGCACATAAAACTTGATTTAAACGTGTGATTGTGACACTGATAATAATTTTGAAAGATTTCTGAGAAATTTTGGAGACCAAAAACTTCTTTCAACTAGCATCCTCTATACTTTATGTTTTTCTGTTTGATGTCTTTGAATTTTTCTATCAAATAAGTTATTGTAGGGGTTATTCACTACGGAAGAGCGGTTCGGGTAAAATCATAATTTTAAAATTTTTAAACTTACTAGATAAATTATCTGATATCATATATCTATAACTTATTCATATTTCACCTAAACATATTATTCGATATCAAATAACGACATAATTAATTATGAAAATATCGTGAAAGTTTTACGAAAATAATTTTCCCTCCGTCACAGGTTATGGATTATCTCGCTGAACTATGCATTTCGAGATCAGCGCATACATATAATCTATCTGTCACGTGCTATCTATATTATGCCAGAATATAAATGAGAATGTCAAATCCCTAAGGTATAATATATAGTCAACTTACAAATTTACGATCCATAAATAACACTTAGAACTCGCTTCCACAATGTACCATGGCCATAGATTTAACGAATCGTGAACACATGCAGAATACATATGCCATGTACACAGGACTGACAGATTCTATCTTGATACACATCGAATATCATGAGCATCAGTCCACACCCAACGAACCGGTGGAGGTCTGACCTAGATATGTCATTGACATGACTGTCATCAAAGTATGGAGGATAACTCATATATCCAACGTGGTATCTCAAGTCTAAGGATCACTATGCTACTCGACTCGAGAAGAATCCTATTGACGTAGGTGTACCATATTAGGAAACCTTCGGTGAGTCGTTCAGTGTTTATCGAATAAACACCTACATGTCTATACGAGTCTCCAAAGACTCATGGCTCACTAGGATAAACCATTGGACCAAGTCTCGATATACGACATGTCATATTCTCAACAAATTTTACTAACCGACCCGTATTAGTAAATCTTGACCAGGAACTTTATTTGAGAATATACAATTTATAGTGACGCTTCCTAATGTTAATTACAACTAACGTTGTAACTGGGCACTACATTATAAATCTTCGGGTCTTTGTCTAATATATACATATCACTAAACTAAATTTAGTTTCAATATAATCAAATTAGACCGAATATACATAAAAGACAAGAGATGCTACCACAAATACGTAATATTATGGAAAAATGAATTGTTTGTATTCATGAACAGGATATAAATATGATCCGGATTGGCACTCCGAGCACCAATCCTAACAATTTCTCCCACTTATTCTAGTGCCAATCCATGGAATCATATACACATCTTAATATGTATCGTATATATATGGCCCTCAAGAGCTCACATAGCACTCAAGAGGTAGGCATAAAGCGAGTAGGTCCACTATTACATTTTGAGTATGTCCAAAAATCCCAAAAATTTCCCTTGGCCAACATCATTCATATTTTGTAGAACCTAAGTTCTACACCAATATAACTCAGATACGACATCAATATTGTGCTACAGTTACTGAGTTGTCTCAGTATTTAAGGATCAAATACATAATATTATGCAGACAACCGCAAGCACAACACTAATACCAAAACTCTTAATTTATAAGGTCACTATGCAACTTCATAAGTCAATACTTTATAAGTTACAATTAATTTCACTTGCACAGCTGATGAGCGGAAAATATATCACTATTTCACGCTCCTTTAACCTAATATTTTGTATTGTTTCTCGGGTTTTATAAATGTTTTTATGTGTTTTGTGTTATTTTGCAGATAAATAAAGTTTTGAGAATTAATGGAATCAACTTGGGGCTAAAACAGCCAAAAATGGACAAAAAAGGCAAAATCGTCATTTCTGCATCGAAACTCGGAACCCTTTTGCATCGCGACCGCTAACATACGCTGACCACGTGTCAACATCACAGCAAACTTGCTAACATGCGCCTCAGTTACTGTTCTGCCGACACTTGACGTAAGTAATGACGTCAGTATCGCGACGCGCATAACCTCACGTGTCGCGACGCCGAGCTAATATTTCGAGATTATTATAGCTCGGAACCGTAGGTCCATTTGGTCCTCGTGCTAGCTCGATCTAATATAGCGGATTTAGTATAATTGGATAGTCCAATTATATACTCACAAAGGTATAAATATTATTAATATGATTAATAATATTATTTTGTCACACTTGAAACTATATGTTAAAAGTTTAATATATAGTTTTTGTAATTATATGATAATTAAACACTTGGGATTTAATTATATATGATATAATTAAGTAAAAGGTTAATTGTGTAAATTCCAAATTTTGGGTTTTGGAAACCTTTGGACTTTATTTGGAAGTTACAAATCTTTTAATAGGAATTAATCTTTTATTTTTGTAACATCTATTTCCATTATGGTAATTGATTTTGATGATATAAAAATTAAATAAAAATTGCTTCCTTAGCTGATTTTTGACTAGATGGGAGGGAAAGGATTTATTTGTTTTGGAAACTAATTAACCTAAGCATAAAAAGAAAAATTATTTTTCTTTTTACTAAGCCTTTCATTCTAACCATAGCCTTCATCTTCTTCATCTCCAAATCCTCTCAAGTTGTTGAGAAAACAAAATGAGAACAAAAGATTAATAAAAACAAAATAACAAAAGTTGTTGTGTGACTTTATCTCTAAATAGTTTATGGATTATTTTGTGAGTCTTGCCCACACAAGTTTCCGTTGGTAATGAAGTATAGTTCGGAAGACTTTGTGGTGTCGAACAAATCTTCATCTTCATGTATTTCTTGTTGTTCAAGGCATTGATCATTATTTTTGCTCATTGCCGCCCCTTTACTTGGTGAAACAGAACTCGGTTTGGTTTCATTTTAATCTAGTTTTTTTTTGGAACATTCTGTGATGTTTTGGGGCTGTGTTGGAGCTATTTTCAAGTGAAAAATCGGAACCAAAATATAGCCACTGTCCGCGCATTTCAGGGGCTGTTTCGGCAGTGCAGTGTGTGCGTATCGGGTCCAAAACAGTCCAATTTTTGTCTGGATGTTCGGGGCTGTTCGGGGACTGTTCTGGAGCTGTTTCGGGGATGGAATTTTGTCCAAAACTGAAGCAAATTTTTAGTGAGTGTGGCAATAACATTTGGCTATTTGTGTGCCAAAGACGTTTCCGCTGCGCGAGGATAACGTTTCCTACAATTGGCATTGAGAGCAAGGTTGAAAAGTGTTCTTAACCATTCTCTTTTTCATTTAAAGTTACTGTTTTTAATATGTTTATATGAGTTATAAATATTGATTTGCATGTTTAGTTGAGTAGGCATAAAATAATATTCATGTGATGAATGGTTATTGTTTTCATGTGATGAATGGATTTTGCATTGGTCGTAAATTTTTCCGGCTCTTATTTTTTAGTTGGTTTTGATTTTGGTATGTAAGGCCATAAGGCCATTGTTTACAATTGTTGTAATTTTTATTTTCCAATGTAAAATTTCAATTATTGTAATTTAGAGCACCGAAGTCGCAAAAGGAGCCAACACCACCTTGGAGCGTATTTTGAAGACCAATGGATGCCTTGGGTATTTTTGTACTAATTAGATTAGTATAGGGAAAAATAAGAGCCCGGTCAATTCAAAATATTTTTTTATGTTATATGTATGTTTAATTCGAATTGTTTGAATAACATGTCATATAGCTTAGGGTGCCTACTCTTGCATTTCACATGTCATAACATGTTTTAGATGATGTAACGACCCGAAATCTTAGAATAAGTTGAATTAAGAAATTGGACGACTTAGAAAAGAATTTTTCGAGTGTTAGTTGAAGTTATGGTGGCGTAATTAATTAATTAAAGAAAATGAGTGTTTGGGCTATAGAAATTAATTAAACAAGTAAAGCCCAAACTTGGGTCCAAATAGATTTGAAACTAAAGCCCAATTTCATATCTTAATTTCTAGAAAATTATGGAGTTATAGAGAATAAGGAAACAAATAAATAAAATTTGGAAAGTGAAAAGAACCCATTATTTTCTTCCCCCACTCACGTGTAACCTAGGACTACAAGAGAGAAAATTTAGGTTCTTTCTTTGTTTTCAAACCTCAAAGGTTGGTTCATTCCATTGCCCTAATCTAAGTCCAAGTGGAAGAAGAAAGCTTTGGGATTTCTTTGGTGAGAAAGACATTCAAATAAGGTAGGGTTGCTTGACCCAAACCTTGATGCTTGGGTTTTAATGATTTTATTATAGTAGTATATTGAAGAATGATTTGATGAAAGTAGTATGATGATGATTAGTAAGAATTTGATTGTTTAATCAAGAAGTTCATGTTTGGGTAAGTTTTGGTATCCCATATTAGTTAGGGAATTAAGGTGATAGGATTTTGGTGGTGGTAAGATGTTGAGGAGTGTTATTTGATGGTATTTGATGTATTGAAGTTATTTTGTGGAAATGGAATGAGATTTAGGGATAACCTTGGAGAACTAAAAATCTGCCCCTAGAATCGGCATCGACGAGGTAAAAAGGTGCATGTGATTTACTCGGGCGCGTCGCGATACGAATGGGACCGGCGTGGTGACGCGAACCCAAAAAAAAAACTAGAATTTTTTGTTTTTGAAAATGTGATACGTAATTAAGGGCCTGAATTTTATTTTACATTTCCTTAAAGGGATATAAATGTTCTAAGAAAGAAATCCAGCTAGGTTAAAGAACTTAATTTGCTTTCGAACCGTATTTTATAAATTGTGATTCTAACCTCTTGTATCCCATATAGATACTCATCAGGAGCCGCGTTCGCCTCCAGCGACGTGAAGGAAGATTGACCAGACTTCAAATCTGTGAGTGTATGATTTTTCTTTCAAAATTGATTTGTATTCACTTGTTAGTGTTTCAGATTTACTTTAAATATTTTAGGGCGTTAGCCTTATTAATTTACAGTTATTTCTTGTGCAAATAAGTTTAGAAATTTTTAAAGTTTAAAAGCATGAGTTTTATGATATTTTCGAGGTATGGGGGAAAAACCCACCTCAGCTCTCACTTATGGAATTGACGGACAGAAGACCGTGTGCACACGTAGTTCAGGGCTAGGGGGACGGCGATACGTTTAGACCCTAGTTTCAGGGTCAGGTAGTAGCATGGATCAGCACTACCGGCTCTAGTTCAGTGGCTTGGGGGTCGGCGATACGTAAAGCCCCAAGTCCACCAGTTTCAGGGACATTAGTGGCATGCTTTGGGGGACGACGATACGTAACGCCCCGAAGTCATGAATTTGCACTTCTGGCTCCAATTAGGCGTATGGGGGGACGACGATACGTAACGCCCCCATGCGTCAATTTTTTCTACATCACTAGAGATATCTTTCTCAGAAAGTTTTCAGAAAAAAGATTTCTCAGTTTAAAAGAAAAAGAATCAGTTTTCAAGGAAAGTTTTCAGAAAAGCTTTAAGTATAAATGATTCCATATAGATGTTCTGATTCAGTTTCTATTTTATAGCTCCACTCACTGAGATCCTCTGGATTCACCCCGCCACTTCCCAGTTCTTTTGAATGATTCTTCTTTTGGTGAGCCATGTGCCATTTTTGGAGACCCAGTTCGAGGACAAGTGTTACACTGCAGTCACTAGTCGTCAGGTCCATCCTTCTAGAGCTATGTTCATATAGACTATAGTTGTCTCAGATGTCATTTTGTTGTATCATTCTACATGTGTTTGATGTTGTATACATATTGTAAGTACTCTTAGTCATGTATATGTGCATATATTTAATTTCATGATCTTGCATTAAAGTTTATTTCAACATTTTAAGTTTGCATGTGTGATTCAGAAAACATTGCATAGCATTAAGATAAAAACAAGTGTTCCAGTACATGTGTCAGAGGCTTAGGCGATAGTGGGATCTTGCTTGTCGGTAGCATTTCCGTACTGGGGATGTTACAGATGCATTATCATTATAGACATGAAATATGATTTATGTGATTTAAAATGTTTAAATTAGAATATGATATGCATGGAAAAATAATTAATTAGATTAATTGGTATTTAAGATTTAAAATTTGAATTCTAATATATTGGGCTTCATTAGTGCATAATAAATTCCATAGCCAAATCTAAATGGACTGTAATATGGTCTGCACTCGGGATACAATTCCACGTACCATTAGATTTTATAACGCACTAAGATTAATTAAATAGTTTAATACAAATCTTGACCATTTTAGGATTCTAAAATTTTAAACCTATTAGTGTTCTAGTATTTTAAAAGGTTAAAATATAATAGGTCACTAATACCATTCTAATTAAATTAGTTTAATTGAGTAATACAATTAGTAGAGACTAATGGAAATTAGTGATACATTTTTTAAGAGTTCAAATTGGTTAGGTCACTAATAGTGTACTAGTGTTAATAAGAGTTATGATTTAGCTGCCATAAATTTATTCACACTAGTTAAATTAAAATATTAGATATTTTATAAATAGAAACCTTAAACTTAAAATAGTGAGTGGGAGAGGGATATGCGATAGTATATCCCGCGATCTCCGTTGTTAGTCCGAAAATGTGAGATTCAAAAGGCGCCTCGAGACGGTTTTGCTTTCGTCCCCCTACGAATGGTGTCCATTTTGGGTCAATATCAGATTTGGACTCTGAGAAGATAGGGATTCTAGATGTATCTTGTGAACTGACCTACCTTACGGCGGCACTTCACTCGTTAAGTCCAAGAATCCCGAAACGGTGGGTCACACTCACAAAGGAATAATTAATTGTTAATAAATTCCTTGATCGAATCAAATGGTAGTTGTTTAATATAGGGATAAGAGTTATTCCCGCATATATTAGTCAACTAAGATTGTCTCGATCTATAATGTAAATACTTGACCTACCCTACGGCGACACTTACTTATGGGGTGATAGATTTTGTGGCATAGTAATTCTTTTAGGTTTCTAATTCGTTATTCATGGTTCATGCATCATGTTTAATTTAATGCCAAAATTGTTTGATGATTTTAATATGCGATGAATGAATGTTAAATGCATGTTTATTTTTTTTCAGCCATGGTTTCTCCAATTATTTCCATACTCTCAAACGATAAATTAACGGGAGAAAATTATGTTAAGTGGAAAAGTAACATGAACTTTATCCTGGTCTGCGAAGACCTAAAGTTTGTCCTAATGGAGGAGTGTGCTCTCGAGCCGGCCATAAATGCTAGCTAAGTTGTGCGCGATGCCTACCAGAAATGGGTCGCAGCTAATGAGAAAGCCTGCTGCTACTTGCTAGTAGGGATGTCTGAGGTTCTTGCTACAAAGCATGAACATATGGCTTCAGCATCTCAAATGATGGAGTTATTGTAGGACATGTTCGGGCAGCCTTCGGAGCGTCAACGTCATGAGGCCATGATCTCAACAATGACTGCTAGGATGAAGGATGGGACATCAGTCCAAGAGTACGTCTTGCGGATGATGACCTATCTCAACACTGTTGAAACCCATGGAGCTCGTATTGACGAGCGTAGCCAGGTGACTATGATTATGGAAACTCTTCTGAAGAGTTTCCTGCAGTTTAAAAGCAACTATGTTATGAACAAGTTGACTTTTACTTTGACACAACTGCTTATGAGCTCACCCACTACGAGTCCATGCTTGTGGATCCTCGTAAGCCCAGTGTTGAGAAAAATGTTGCCGAGTCTTCAAAATCTGCAAAGATAAAGAAGAATAGCACTAGGAAGGCTAAATGTATAGCTACTTGATATACGTAAAGACCATGCTGAAAGTAACTTTACTATGAGAGTCAGGACAGAGGATGCTATTTCAGTAAAGCAGTGGGAGTTATCAGTTTTTTTTTCAAATAAAAGTTATTTGAATTTAAACAAAGTGGTGTTTATTCCTGTTTTGTTATGGAAATTTGATTTATATTTCAAAACTATTGCATGATGGTTATCATTTTATATAATAATAATAATAGTTATTATTTCAAAAATGGATTACCTATATGCTAAGGAAACTAGGAGATAACTTGTATGTGTTAAGACCGTTAACACATAAGTCACTGCTCAAATACTGAAATGTTTAAGGTTGAGAAACCTAAAACTAAACGGCAAAAGATTTCTCACGATGACACATATCTGTGGCATCTTAGACTTGATCATATCAACCTTGACTGGATAGACAAATTGATAAAGAACGGAGCCTTAAACCAGTTAAAGCTCAGAACTTTACCAGTCTGCGAATCCTGTTTAGAAGGAAAAATGACCAAGAGACATTTTACTGGAAAAGGTATAAGAGATAGTCAACCACTTGAGCTAATACATTCGGACGTTTGCAGATCGATGAATGTAAGAGCCCGAGGTGGTTATGAATACTTCGTCATATTCATTGACGATTATTCTAGATATAAGAATGTTTACCTAATGCAGCACAAGTCATATACTTTTGAAAAGTTCAAAGAGTATCGTGCTGAGGTTGAAAACCAGTTAGGTAAAACAATCAAAACTCTACGATCAGATCATGGAGGAGAATACCTTGACAGAGATTTCGAGGAATTCTTAGTTGAGTATGGGATAGTATCCCAACTCACAGCACCTGGAACACCAAAGCAAAATGGTGTTGCAGAAATGAGAAATCGAACCTTACTAGACATGATGAGATCTATGTTTAGTTATAACTCACTATCTAGTTCGTTCTAGGGATATGTACTGTAAAATGCAATGCATACCCTTAATGTAGTTCCATCTAAGTCTGTTTCTAAGACTCCCCTAGAGTTGTGGAGTGGTCGTAAAGCTAGTTTGCGACATTTCCGCATATGGGGGGGTTCAGCACATGTGTTGAAGAATAAGACTACAAAGTTGGAGCCACGTTCACAGGTGTGCCTATTTGTAGGCTATCCTAAGGAGACTATGGGTGGATTCTTCTATAGTCTCAGATAACAAAGTGTTTGTATCGACAAATGCTACGTTTCTACAAGAGGATTATATGAGGGAGTTCAAACCTTGAAGTAAAGTGTTACTCGAGAAGTTACTTGATGGTTCGACCAGCACACCATCGTCAACAACAGTTGACAAATACATAGTACATTCGAAATCTGAGCGTCAGATGTAAGCTTATCAGAATGATCTACCACCTAGACGTAGTGAGAGGGTTGTACGACAACCTGATCGCTATATTAGAGTTGGAGAGGCACAAGTTGCCGCATCCAGCGATGGTATAGATGATCCATTGACCTATTTATAGTGCAATAGATGATTCTAATAAAGAGGAATGGCTCAAAGCCATGAACCTAGAGATGGAGTCTATGTGCTCTAACTCAGTCTGGGAACTTGTAGACCAACCTGATGGGGTGAAACCCATAGGTTGCAAATGGATCTACAAGAGAAAGAGGGGAGTAGATAGAAAGGTACAGACCTTCAAGGCTAGACTAGTCGCCAAGGGTTATACCAGAAATAGAGAGTTGACTATGAGGAAACTTTCTCGCCAGTAGCCATGCTCAAATCCATCTGCACTATTTTATCTATTACCGCATATTATGACTATGAAATTTGGCAAATGGACATCAATATTGCATTCTTGAATGGCAATCTTGATGAGAGTATCTATATGGTACAACCAGAGGGTTCATAACCCAAGATCAAGAGCAAAAGGTTTGCAAGCTGTAAAGGTCCATTTATGGACTCAAGCAGGCATCTCAATATTGGAATATAAGATCTGATATCATGATCAAGTCTTATGATTTTGAGCAGAATGTCGATGAGCCTTGTGTTATACAATCGCGTCATTGACGGGAAGGTGTTTTTTCTTATTTTATACGTCGATGATATTTTACTCATTGGGAATGATGTAAAGATATTATCGGATATGAAAACCTGGCTAGTTAACCAATTCCAAATGAAAGATTTGGGAGAGGCCAGTTATGTTCTTGGGATTCAGATTCTTCGGGATCAAAAGAAATGACTATTAGCTATGTCTCAGGCATCCTATATCGACAAGATCCTTGTGCGATTTGGGATGCAGAATTCCAAGAAATGCAACCTGCCTTATCGGCATGGAATTCATTTGTCAAAGGAACAATCTCCTAAGGCACCTCAAGATGTTGAGGAAATGAGACATATCCCATATGCCTCAGCAGTTGGTAGTCTCATGTATGTTATGTTATGCACGAGACCAGACATCTGTTTTGCAGTGGGAGTAGTCAGTAGGTTTCAGTCGAACCCAGGATTGGATCACTGGGTGACTGTGAAACACATTCTCAAGTATCTTAAGAGAACGAGAGATTATATGCTTGTGTATTCCGGTGAGGATATGATCCTAATGGGATATACGAACTCTGATTTTCAGAAATATGTCGATTCTAGGAAATCAACATCTGGATCAGTGTTTACCCTAGGTGGTGGGGCAATAGTATGGAGGAGTGTAAAGCAATCTTGCATTGTTGACTCCACCATGGAGGCTGAGTATATAGCCGCTTGTGAAGCAATTAAGGTAGCAGTCTGGCTCCATAAAATTCTTGGGAGATCTGGAAGTTGTTCCAGATATGAATAAACCACTCACACTTTATTACGATAATAGTGGTGCAGTGGCAAATTCAAATTCAAAGAACCAAGAACCCACAAGAACGGAAATCATATAGAGAGGAAATTCAAAGGAACATGGCTGATCCGTTTACATTAGACCTTGTCGGCTAAAGTGTTTGAAGGTCACCTAGATGGTCTAGGATTACGTGACATGTCCCATTTGCTCTAATGTAAGTGGGAGATTATTGGGATGTATGCCCTAGAGCTACATGTAAAGTAAACAGTTTTATGTGTTTTAAAATAAAATGATGCATTACTCATTTATCAAAATGTTTGTTTAATTTTCACATATTATAAATTATCTTGAATACCCTAGATTACTTATGTACATTCAGACTTAATGTGTGAGTGTCATACACAAGAGGATTTAAGTCTGAAGTTAGTAATCTTAAATAGTCCATAGAGAGCAAACAAAGCGGGTACTTTGTTTGTGGTTTATATATAGCTGTGGTCTATTCTATATTTGTATGGCGACCTTGATCCGGGATCGTCCATGTAGAGACATGAGAATGGAGGCACCTTGTATGATGTGATCATATATGACCGAACCCAGATGGAAATGACATTCTTATAATATCCGTTAAACAAAGAAAGTCAATTCGATTACTAGATGGTCTTATATGGATTGATCTTAATCCTTAGTGTACTACGAACTCCTGCATGTCAGGCTATGTCCTTTGATTTACAAAGGTGAGGTTGGTGTAGCAGTCCCGACCAATAGCTACGTACTTTGGGGGCATGGTCTGTTGTGTAGCTGGGAACGTTTTACATAGATATGAAGTTCACTCCTTCTTGCGAGAAGTAGAGGAGTATCTTTCTTAAGAGTTGATTCGGTACTTGAACGGTTAGAGCACTCAAGTCTTTCTATTACGAATAGAAAGATTAAAATTCATAATGGTTATGAATAAATCGTTTATTAGAGAATCAATGGTACTTAAGGTAAAAATAATTATATACAACATTATGACCCGGCTCTAATTACGAGATACTCGTGAAGGGTTAATCTATATGTAGTGATTATATCGATGGACATCGACTTGGTTCGACTTAATATATCATTTGCGGCAAATAGAGTGCAACTTCAGGTTTTTAGTGGAATAACCTGGAGTTAATAATTCAGAATATTTAATTAAGAGCTTAATTAATATTTCGAGATTATTGGAGCTCGGAACCGTAGGTCCATTTGGTCACCGTGCTAGCTCGATCTATTATAGCGGATTTAGTATAATTGGATAGTCCAATTATATACTCACAAAGGTATAAATATTATTAATATGATTAATAATATTATTTTGTCACACTTGAAACTATATGTTAAAAGTTTAATATATAGTGTTTGTAATTATATGATAATTAAACACTTGGGATTTAATTATATATGATATAATTAACTAAAAGGTTAATTGTGTAAATTCCAAATTTTGGGTTTTGGAAACCCTTGGACTTTATTTGGAAGTTACAAATCTTTTAATATGAATTAATCTTTTATTTTTGTAACATCTATTTCCATTATGGTAATTGATTTTGATGATATAAAAATTAAATAAAAATTGCTTCCTTAGCTGATTTTTGACTAGATGGGAGGGAAATGATTTATTTGTTTTGGAAACTAATTAACCTAAATATAAAAAGAAAAATTATTTTTCTTTTTACTAAGCCTTTCATTCTAACCATAACCTTCATCTTCTTCATCTCCAAATCCTCTCAAGTTGTTGAGAAAACAAAATGAGAACAAAAGATAAATAATAACAAAATAAAAAAAAGTTGTTGTGTGACTTTATCTCTAAATAGTTTATGGATTATTTTGTGAGTCTTGCCCACACAAGTTTCCATTGGTAATGAAGTATAGTTCGGAAGACTTTGTGGTGTCGAACAAATCTTCGTCTTCATCTCTTCTTGTTGTTCACGGCAGTGAGCATTATTTTTGCTCATTGCCACCCCTTTACTTGGTGAAACGGAACTCGGCTTGGTTTCGTTTTAATCCAGTTTTTTTAGGGAACATTATGTGATGTTTTGGGGCTGTGTTGGGGTTGTTTTCAAGTGAAAAATTAGAACCGAAACACAGCCACTGTCCGCGCATTTCAGGGGTTGTTTCGGTAATGCATTGTGTGCGTATCGGGTCCAAAACAGTCCAATTTTTGTCCGACTATTCGGGGCTGTTTGGGGACTACTCTGGAGCTGTTTCGGGGCTGAAATTTTGTCCAAAACTGAAGCAAAATTTCAGTGGGTGTGGCAGTAGCATTCGACTATTAAAGGAGAATGGCAGAAAATTTTTTCAAGTTCGATCCGTGTGCCAAAGAAGTTTCCGCAGCGCGAAGAAAGCGTTTCCTACAGTGTCAGCATCTCAGGAAGCCGCGGACAGGTGTCACAAATCTATGGCACGTCGCGACGCGCAATGTTCCACGTGTCGTACGCCTAGGCTGAAAATTTGCCTATAAATTCAGATTGATTTCATTTAGAATTTTCATACTTTCCTTAAGGTTCTAATAAGTATCTAAGGACTGTATATTGTTTGTTTAATTTTTTTAATTTAAATTATGTATTTTTAATTCCAGTAATAGTAGTAGTTTATTTACTTTTCATTTCTTTTATGTTTAGTAGTTAATTTCCGCTGGGGGAAGGGTGAAGCTTTATTATTATAGTTTAGATTAATCTCCCTTAATTATAATATATAAATATTGCTTTTATGGTCGGTTGGACTTAATTAAATTGATTTTAACCTGACTAACTGGATACCGCCTTTATGGTCGGTTGGAATTAATTCAAAATCTGACCTAATCGGGATACCGCCTATATGGTCGGTTGGTAATATCATACAAATTTATATATTATAATAAGAGATATTTCTAAATTAGAAATGGTAAAAGTGGATACCCTAACCCCAACAACAACATATCAGAATAACTCGTAATAATTACGAGTAAATTGATATCTTTAATCGTACATAATACAGTATTCATTATGCTATCATCCTATAATGCATAAGATTGACTAGACATTATAATCAATTTCTCTTTCGAATAAGGTATCATCCTTTACGAAAGATGAATACTATATTTAAGAGAAACACTAACTGTCCAACAATTATACTAACTGTCTCACAAATAGTCATGTTGTGTCTTTTATTAGATCATATCCAATGCATGATTAATGAGAGTATCTCACAGGTCTCTTAGTACTATATCAAATATAAAACTTTATATCAAATATAATATAGACTCCCACTACATTCATGGAGAAAATGAGACTTACATAAACCTTTTACCTCACAAACATCTCATTATTATCTTAATAATGATAATGTTGTTAGGATATACAATACTAGAAATAAATGTGTATGCTCTCAGTAACCCTTTTATCACATATGTATTCTCTACGTTTTGATATAATTAGACAATCTGACTCATGTCAAACTTTTTTTTTTGGATAAAGTAAGTATATTAACCAAAAGAAAACTATACAAGAGCAAAGGCCTATCCACTGAAAATCTCTCTCTACTATCGTCCTCCCAAACCATCACATCTTCCCTCATACTAGAAGGATTCGGAATAAGGGACCGAGCCAAATCAACAAGTGCAGCAGATCTAGGTGGGGACCACCGCCAAGAAGAATCAGAGATAATGGAAGCAACTGTAGCCATCCTATCCAAGCCAGAGTCATAAATCACTCTCTCACCCAACGTATCCACAATTGGACCCATAGGATGCCAATAATCAAACCACAATAAAGTCTTCTCACCATTCCCAATCATAACTCTCATCCTCCGTCGAGACCAAGAACGAAGCTCCAAGATCTTACGCCAATAATAAGAGCAATCTGTAGGACAAGACACCTCCCAGAAACTTCTCCCCATCAACAAGTTTGACTGAACCCAAGTTGACCAAGAAGAAACCTGACCAGAACAAAGAAACCAAACATGCTTAACAATTGTCGCTCTATTCTAAGAATCCAATCTCTTAATCCCCAGCCCCCCTCCTTTAGAGGTAAACAAACTCTACTCCAAGCCACTCTCGTCCCTGAAGAGGTGAGCGCACTACCATTCCAAAAGAAAGAACGAAGAGTCGTCTCCACATTCCTAACAACAGACTTAGGAAGAATAAATAAAGAAGACCAATAAACTTGAATCAAGAACAAAACAGACTTAATGAGCTGAAGGCGCCCCGCATAAGAGAGAAACTTACTACTCCAACTCTTTGCACGCATAACAATACAATCAACAAGAGAAGCACAATCTGAGGCCCGGAGTTTAGTAGAAATCAAAGGGACTCCCATGTACCGCACTGGAAGAATCCCCTTTTGGAAACCCAGAACATGACGCAGCTGGCCCTGAAGGGTAGGAGAGATACCAGAGGAGAAGAAATGACTCTTAGCTGGATTAGGGACTAAACTTGATAAACCACTGAACTGCCAGAGACAATCCTTGATCAAAGAGACCAATGAGGCATCCGCTTTACAAAAGATCATAAGGTCATCTGCAAAACAAAGATGAGTGAGACGGTCCTTAGAACATCGCCCATGGAACTTGAAACCCCGATTAAGAGCCATTTTATGAAGTAAGCCTGATAGAACTTCCATAGCCAAAATAAAGAGATAAAGAGACATAGGATCGCCCTGTCGCAACCCGCGACCCCCAGAGAAAAAACCATGCAACTCCCCAAAAATAGACACAAAAACCTAGTAGAAGTCATACATTCATGAATCCAACCACCATCCTCTCTGGAAAACCAACAGTCTGCAAAACCTCAACCAAAAAAGTCCCATCGAACAGTGTCATAAGCTTTCATCAAGTCAATCTTAAGAGCATATCTCGGGGAACCACCAGTCCGATGATAATTCCGAACCAATTCCTGACACAAAAGAATATTGTCGTTGATACGCCTCTCCGCTTCTCGTAGTCACACTCACCATACACCACCGAAGCCACACAACTCCACAATCTAGAAATATGAGACACGCTACAGTGAATAGCTTGAGAAGAATAGCAAATAATGCTAACAACAATGTCACTAGGGTTTCAACAACACCCAAATACGGCTAAACGGAAGAATATCAGAGTGGCAAAAAAACTTCCATGAAGGATTAATCGCACGAGAGACACTCACAAAATTAACCTCTTTTACCTTGGTTTCAACTAAACCACACAAAGAAAGCTTCTAATCATGAAGAAACCTCCTAACTTCAGCATGTTTTATTGGGTCATTGAGACCCTGAATGTTCCAGCAACCAAAAATCATTAAAATAAAAAAGAGTAGAACCAAACCCAATCAAATCAGCGCCGCTGACCTCCTCTCGGGGACTGCCGTTTCTGACTCCTCTTACCACCAGAACCCTTCTTTGATTTGTTACCATAAACCAATTTCTTGATCTCTATAGAATCAATGGCCTTGTCAGCCAATCTGTTATCATTGGGAGTGGGCGAATCATAATCTCCAGAAGGCGGAGACTCAGCTACAACAGACTTAGGAAGATCCTCGACAAGAAGTGAAGAAACTAGAGAACATTCACCTTCCTCCTTACCCTCTGCCTCCATAATAACTGCCTCAGACGAAACAACAGGCATATAAGGATCTACCGGAGCCGATTCCAAACTATTGGAAGAGCACTCACCTAAAATAATAACCCTTTCAGTGGTAACATCCTGAATCACATCACCGGTCGAGCTAACAGGAGTGGTCACAACCGCTCCCTTACCTTTCTTCTTCTTAGAGACCGGAATCCAGGCAGCCTCCTTATCCTCAGTCGTATCAGTCGTCACAACTTTTTCCATATGAGGAATAGATGGCTTAGGAACCCAGGACTGAGAAGGCTTACTAACCTCCTTACTAGGAGCCTTTTTAGGGCATGGACTTCAACGAATGGCCAAAAACTTCACAAGTAGTACATTTCATAGGAACCCATTCAAACTCAACCCTGACTAGTGCTCTAGTACCATTAGGATCCTGGAAAACAATATCCTCGACAAGGGGGTTTCGTGCATCAATTTCAACACAAACTCGAGTGAAACTGATCTGTTTCCTGGAAATGGTAATATGGTCAGCATTGAGAGGTCTCCCAACTGCACTGGCCACACAACTTATCCCATTAGCTGTCCATAAATCAAAAGGCAGATCAAAAAGTATGACCCACACCGGAACTTTAAATAGGTCCTCATTGGTCAAGGATAAGCCCGGTTGCCAAAGTTTAAGAACCAACGGTCTATTAGCCATATGCCATGGGGTTCTATCCAACACCGCACAAGCTTCTTGAAGGCTATCAAATTTAAACAAAAAGAAGCCATTAGAACCTCCTGCAAACCAAGTCTTCCCCATAACTTGTGCGTAATAGAGTTGACAGTTTGAAATGGAAGTCTTTTACCCACAAAGTATCCTACTAGTGTACTCCGCCAAAACACACCACCCTCTTCAAAAACCTCTGCAGGAGGGCACACTATAACCCTTCCATCGATAACATTTGGCTGAACATAGTGTAGGGAAGTAGACAAGGATGCCGAGTCAAGGGGATCACCTCCTTTAGGACCATTCAGCACATTATCATAACTTAGAGAACTAGCAGAACCATTGCCCCATAACCCTGGGTGTTTCGGAACCACATTAACCCCCTCTAGATTATTTCCTCCAGCAGGAGACGAAACAGTATGACCACTAGCACTAGACTTCGAACAAATGGGCACTTGATTTGCATCATCTGCCTTAGTAACCCCAGAGGCATAAACACCACCAACAGAATCACTCAATTTCACAGCCGGCGAAACTACACCAGAAAAAAACCCAGAAGGCAGTACAGAATCACCAAAAGTGTTACTAGCCCTCACGGCATCACCAGCTTCATTCATATGAGTAAAATTATTCAAGACCGAAACAACAGTAGCATCACCGGCAATAATCGTAGCAACCTAACTCACAGGGTCACACAGTCCAGTCACTACAGAAACTGCATTACCGGCCAAAAAACAGGAAGAAGCACAGAAGAGCTACAGGGCATAAACACAATCTCGGTACCAGGAAAACCTCCAACACCAGAGCCACCATCAACATCAATAGCGTTACCACTAACATTAGTTGCAGGACCCAAACAACCACCATTCAACAAACCCACAGCACCAGCGCCCAAACTGCCAACAGAACCACCTACAACGCCATGTCCATTATCACAAGCAACGCTAACAGACCCAGATGGTACGCCATGCCCAGACCCACTAAAACCCGAACGGCCAACAGAACCACCTTCAACGTTATGTCTAGAACCACAAACAACAACGCTAGCAGACCCAGAGGATGCGCCAAACCCAGACCCACAAACAAAGCTACCAGATCCAGAGGCCAAAGCTGGGAACGCAGAGCTAGAATCTAGAGGAACGACACCAGCAGAAACAGACGGCTTAACGCTGGTCACTGACGCCAATGCCGGTGAGTAGACCAAAGGAGAGCATGCAAGACCCGTCGAAGGTTTCAAACAACCAATGCCAAGATCCACAGGAGGCGAGGCGTTAGCGGCCAAAGAGATAGCCCTAACGGCCTTACGGCCAACACTAGGGAGGCGCGACCCCACCACAGGTAAACCAAACGGAGACATAGGGAAAGACGGGAAGACAAGAGTGAGAAAGAGACGAAGGCATAAAGGAGAAGAGCCCAAAGGGTTGAGGGGAAGGCAAGGAAAGGGAAAAAGGGAAAATAAATAATCAGATCATGGATTAATGGTCTCGACGGAGAGAGACGGGAATCGCCGAGAGGGAAGGGAAAGTTGAGAGCATTTTAGGGTTTCCTGATGAACAAATATCTTTCTCATGTCAAACTTAGAGAGCACATATTTTCGAAAAGCTCTCGAGGTCTACAATAAGCTCTATAAGCTAGCATATCAAACTGCGATCTTAGTAAGATACAAACTCCAAGATTATTCCTCAATGGAACACTTCAAACAAAGAAATCCAAATGGATCTATTCGCCAAAGAAACCATTCAGAAACACCACTTTGTATTCCTAGCCAAAATACACAGTCTAATATTAGCATTAACTCCAAATTATTCCATTAGTGTGACTAGAGACAAGTTACCCCAGAATCTATAATAGATTGCTAAGTATAACCTTCCCACTGTCAAACTATAAAGGTCAAACCTCTAATAAGCTTACTTCACTTTTTCTTGCGCAAACCATTTACACATTTTATGAACAATTCGTAATGAAAGCTCAATTAAGTTCAAAACTCGATTATAGTAAGCTGAGAATAATCTTAGATCTATGGTTCAATGCTAACTTTCGGAGTTGATATCATATATCGCTCCCACTATAAGTTATAGGATAATTTTCTTCGTCAAGAAAATAACAAAATCATCAAGTATCAAATACTTCAAAAATGGCTCGACATCCTATTGAACTTATATGGAAGATGTCTGAAGTTTTTTTCATCTAATTAATTATGTAGTTCTATTTATAGTTTATCACTCTCAATTTTACTTCAATAAGTCGGGTCTGTTCTACAATCGTCAACATCTGATGTTACACACCAAGTAATAAAACCATTTTATTTCTCGGGGTCATAGAAAAAAATATTATATCAAATAGAATACAAGATTCTATTAAATAGAATAAATGATAAACTTTTACTCGTACCTCCGAGGTGCAAGTACTTTCGATTGTATAACCATTATACAAAAAAAAGATTCAAATCTCAAACTTTTTAAGATTCAAATTTTCTACTTATACATATCATATGTGTAACTGTAGAAACTTATGGAACCTTAATTAAAAGGATGAATTAGTGTAACTGGAGTATATTCCCATGAGTATTGAAATTAGTTCGGTAATACTCAATATCTAACGAATTAAATCATATAGGATTCGATTCCTCATATTCACCAATTCCATCACGATGGAATCGTAGAAGGATAATATTGAGTGAGAATCATATTCATTAAATAATCTTAGATTTATTTGCCTTAAATTCATCTATTTGATCGTATCAAATATCTTTGAGAAATTTAAAGACTCGCGATGAATTTTAAAGATATAGTTTTCAAAACTTATGATAGCAAATTTTTGAACCAGTCAAAATATTCAATCCACGTTTCATCATAATAGATTGAAAGTTCTCGAACCTTTCAAGACATTCAATATGTCATCTTTCAGAAACACGTAACTAAGTCATGACAACTCATTAACTAAGTTACGAAGTAAAGAAAACTACCCAAGGTACTTTATAATTCATTAAACTACATACATCCAATGTATTAGTTTAATAAAAATGTGGTCCAATGACAATCATTGGTTAAATGAGATTTTAATCATATTCCTTAAATACAATATTTATTAAATGGATAAAGATGTGTGGTGTGATCTCGTATCAGACCATCTTTTACCATGCGGGATAAGCATTTAATTCTTAAATGATAAAACTTCATAAACTACTATTCTAAATTATTTACTGTAGGCACTGCATTTTTACGCATAAGTCCCTATGATGAGTCTCATTTTGGAGACACTACCTTTTAAGTCACGGAGGTCACGGAAAACGGACATCGGAAGGGGAATTCAGAATAAACAAGGTTCACTGTTTTCGTTGGTGCTACGTTCGTGTATACGTTCGAGCCTCGTGCAGATTGCGGACGTTCGTGCCGCGTGCGAGGAGGCGTTCGAACGGAGCCGGTAATTCTGGTTTTGCTGCTAGCCTCACACCTCAGCCCATTTAGCCCCCCAAAGCCCATAAAACACATCCCAAATTAAATAAATAAATATTAAACATTAAATAAATATTAAATCATTTACCAATTAAATAAAACATAAAATAAAATCATGCCTAAAATAAATAAATCAAATGTATTATATACTAAAACTAAAAATAAGATTTGCCTAATTAAAATCAATCCTAACCAATTAAAACCAATCAAATATTTGACTTCCTAATTCAATAAGATATACACCAATTTAAATTAGTTGACTTCCTAAAATAAAATATTTTGTCCCCCCTTCCTTGTTTAAAACTAAATCATATCCTAATTAAATGCCCAAAATCCCTTCCCTTGTCAACCCTAACCCTTCTCTATATAAACAACCCCTAACCAAAGCCATCCTCTCCTTGAGACATATAATTCACACCCAAACTCTCTCGAAATCTCTCTAGACTCTCTCTACACACCCAAGACTAAACAAAAGAGAAAACACTTCACACATACACAAGAAAGAAAACAAAGTCACCACCCTCCATAGTCGAATCCAAAGCACCTACAACCACCCTCCATAGCCGAATCTAAAGCACCAAACTCACCCTTAGCCGAATCCTAAAACACGCCTAAACAACCTCCTAGATTACCTTAAAACAGTAGCCCAAATCCTTAAAAAACAGTAACATAAAAACTGCATAGATAATCTTAAAAATAATCACATATAATTGCACTAAGAACCCACACAAACTTGGAATAGTTTATTGAAAACGTTAAAACAGGTGGCCCGTGCAGTGAGCAGCAAGACAAAAGCCGAATAGGAGCAGAACGGAGTTCGAACCGTAAGCAAAACAGCGAAGCAGTGAGCTAGGACGTTGAACCAGTGGACCAGAAAGTTGCGGAGCTTTACCCCCTTTCGATTTCCGTGGAACGCGAGTCCGAGAGACAGCTTAAAAGGTTAGACCTGAGGGTATCTTTCACACTTATTCTCATTTTATTTTCTGGTCATTTATTTTGATTATATTTTCTGTATTTGTGGTATCCGTTGTGTGTATGATGTATGTTGTGGGTATTGGATGAATGAGAGATGTGTCAACTCTCGCGGTATATCGGATGGAAACCCGGACATAAATTTCATAGCCGATTCCGAATGGATGGTAATATGATCTGTACTCGGGCCACAACTCCACGTACCGCTTGGGTAAACGACACCATCTTTCTTTTGTTGTGTTGCTTTTGTTTATTTAGTTTTCTTTACTTGAATCCAATATGTTGTTTAGTTATGCATGATTCAACCAAGCGCATGGCTTAGTGAGTTAGTTCAAAGGTCCTCCATTTGGGAGACAAAGAGCCGAAAAGGCCACCTTTGTGACACTACTTCGCCGCGCCGGTTGATGTGTGTTCGGTTGGATGCGAGATACGTTCAATCGGGCATACTTAGTTTGATGTTATTGAGTTTATCTTTTATGTATGGTTCAATCAAGCGCATGGGCTTAGTAAGTGGAATGAAAGATCCCTTATGGGGAGGGGTTAAAACCCGTTACCACGATGCTTTGCCGCGCCGGTTGATGTGTGTTCAGATTGGATGTCAGATGTGTTCAATCGGGCATACTTGGTTGATATGATTGGTTCTATTCTTGTATGTGTGATGTGACGCGCATGGGCTTAGTATGTTGGTCTAAAGGTCCTCTCTTTGAGAGATCAAGAGCCCCAAAAGGTCACCTTTATGGCAGTACTTCGCCGCACCCTTTTATTTGTGTTTATGTATTGCGTCCCATTTCATGCATCAGGTCTGTTCCCGTTCGAACGCGTTTACGAACGCAGCTCGAACGCGCATGTGTTTTTGCCTTATCATGTGTCAGGTCTCATTTCCGTTCGAACGCGTTAACAAACGCCATACGAACGTGAGCATTCTGCCTCATATCCGTTCGAACGCGTTAACAAACGCCATACGAACGTGAGCATTCTGTCTCATTTCCGTTCGAACGCGTTTACGAACGCTACTCGAACGTGAGCATTCTGTTTCATTTCCGTTCGAACGCGTTTACGAACGCTACTCAAACGTGAACATTCTGTTTCATTTCCGTTCGAACGCGTTTACGAACGCTACACGAACGCGAACACACTGAACTGAGTCTTTTTCATTAGATTTCATGCATAGTTTTCCTAGTAGCTATCTCCACATGTATAAATGAAAATATGTTGATGTATTACAATTCATATGCTTGTGTCATGATAACATTTGAGTATTATTTCTTGCGGTATATCGGATGGAAACCCAGACGTAAATTCCGTAGCCGATTCCGAATGGACGGTAGTGCGGTCTGTACTTGGGCTACAATTCCACGTACCACTTGGAAAAGTGCCCATATGTGTGCTTGTATGGTTAACAGTGTGCTTGTATGGTTAATATGTGTGCTTGTGTTTTCCTGAATGCGATATGCAAGTAAAGTTGCATGTTAGTTGCTATCTTGATATATGTTAAGCATGCAATTAAATGTAAGATATATGCGAAATGCGTACATAAGTTTTATCTTACACACATGAGAATTTAGAAGCATGATACTCTTGGAAATAAGTGTTACTTAAGCTTGATTAAATTATTACATAAATCCTTTCATTACAAGTGACATGAGTAAGGGACCATTCCGAACCAACGGTTTGAGGTCTTCCCTTGCGAGGGGTGAGTGCGGCCTTAAATCTTATTTCCCCCCGGTTCACACCGGGTGGCGACTCCATGTTATTCAGTACTTCCCAAACTAGGCCGCGAGCCTAGGAACGGCGTCGCCCAGGTCCTGTGTCCTACAGTCTGGCGACTCCACTGGGGATAGAGAATTGGCCCCGAAATAAATTGTCTTGTAATGTTTGGATTTATGTTTTAATTGACCATGTCTATAGTGGATAAGTGAGGTTTAATCAAGGGCACTTTGAGGCTAGGTAATGGTTTGGTGTCTTCCTTCACTCACTACCTTTCTAGAAGGAAAAGCTGTGAGGACACCTACATGGCCATCTACTCGTAGCCTTTGTGATGGACTAATTTGGAGGACTCGTTTTTATTCCTGACACCAAGCGATAAGAGCCTAAGAGGCTTGGGTATTTAAGTGAGCCTCGCTCCACCTTCCCTCTGGGGAATCTACAACGGGAAATCCATTTGACAGTCTGTCACACACCATAGCTCATTGGCACGTACCTTAGTGTATAAAAAGGGATACGCTCACTTGGTCGCTTGAACCCTTGAGTGGGGAGACCTAGTTGTGGGCTATCCTTCGCCAGTGAGAGCCTTTGTCCATACTCTTGCAAATCCACCCATAGACTGGTTTGTATGGTTAAAGTAACAATTATTTCCTTGAGTATGTGCTTGTGGACCATCCTCATTTGGATGCAGTTGGACTATTGTCAGAAATGCGGGCTTGCTGGGCCATTTAAACTGGAGCAAGTTCGTACTGTATGACTATTAGGCCCAAGGCTTCTGAAATATTGATGGGCCATTATGTAAAAATTATTATGTTATGTTTGCATTATCTCTCTTCTATGCTTGTGTTTGGGAACATCATCGTTTGGATTCATTTGGACTACTTGTCATAAGATATGGGCTTGTTGGGCCATTTAAACGGGGACAAGAACGTATTTTATGACGATTGGGCCGAAGGCTTCTAAGTGTTGATGAGCCACCTTGTGTTTGTGTTCGGAATGTTACCATTTGGATTTAGTTGGGCTCCTTGCCATGAGACGTGAACTTGTTGGGCCATTTAAACTGGGACGAGTTCACTCCTATGACAGTTAGCCCAAAAGCTTCTGAAATGATGATGGGCCGATTTGTGTGAGAATTTTAATGAGTTGATATATTCCTTGTATCATATGCATCTCATGCACCCCATGCATACATACATCATGTTAACCCTTGTGTTCTGAAAGCCGTCATAGATACATGTTGGTTAGGGAAGAGGACAGACATGTCAAAAGACCGAGCAGCCACCAAGAGTACTGGCAGAAGACCTAGCCCAACGGGATAGGAAACCCAATCATGCATGCATGCATACACGTAACATATTTGCATCCTTTTTGTGTTTGTTCTGTTTTGTAATAACAGGTTTCAAAAGAAAAAAAAAGAAGAAAGCGTTAAAAGACAAACCAATCAGGAACATCGACAGTATTGTATCAGTCTGGGGGCGAGGCCCGTATCAGTATCAGTCTTGGGACGAGGCCCGTATCAGTATCAGTCTGGGGGCGAGGCCCATATCACCTGTATCAGTCAGGGGGCGAGGCCCATATCAATATCAGTTTAGGGCAAAGCCCACATCATTCTGCGGCCGAGGCCCACATCAGCAGAATTTTGGAATGGATCCAGGGAATGAATCCCAGGGTCGAGGCCCACATCAGCAGAATTTTGGAATGAATCCAGGGAATGAATCCCAGGGCCGAGGCCCGCATCAGCAGAATTCAGGGAATGAATCCCAGGGTCGAGGCCCACATCAGCAGAATTTTGGAATGAATCCGAGGGTCGAGACCCACATCAGCATCAATCTGGGGGCGAGGCCCATGTCAGTAGCAGTTGGGGCCGAGGCCCACTTCAGCAATCAGTTTTGGGGATGAGTCCCGAGGGTCGAGGCCCACATCAGCATCAATCTGGGGGGCGAGGCCCATGTCAGTAGCAGTTGGGGCCGAGGCCCACTTCAGTATCAGCTTTGCCGGGTATGGCATTCTGGGGCCGAGGCCCACTTCAGTATCAGCTTTGCTGGGTATGGCATTCTGGGGGCAAGGCCCATATTACATCAGATCAGCATTGCCGGGTATGGCATTCTGGGGGCGAGGCCCGCATTACATCAGATCAGCATTGCCGGGTATGGCATTCTGGGGGCGAAGCCCGCATCATATCAGATCAGTTCTGCCGAGAATGGCACTCCGAGAATGGAGATACAATCCAAGAATGGAAGCACGGTTCGGGAATGGACCACCATACAGTAACAGTTCAAGAATGAACAAGCCAAGAATGACACTCCGAGAATGGAGATATAGTCTGGGAATGGACAGCTCGAGAATGAGCACGCCAAGAATGACACTCCGAGAATGGAGATATGGTCCGGGAATGGACAGCTCGAGAATGAGCACGCCAAGAATGACACTCCGAGAATGGAGATATAGTCCGGGAATGGACAGCTCGAGAATGAGCACGCCGAGAATGGCACTCCGAGAATGGAGATATAGTCCGGGAATGGACAGCTCGAGAATGAGCACGCCGAGAATGGCACTCCGAGAATGGAGATATAGTCCGGGAATGGACAGCTCGAGAATGAGCACGCGAGAATGGCAATCCGAGAATAGAGATATAGTCCGGGAATGAACAGGCCGAGAATGGCACTCCAAGAATAGAAGCAACAGTCCGGGAATGGACATCTCACATTAATAGTTCAGGAATGGACATCTCATAGTAACGGTTCGGAATGAACCCCTTACAGTAACAGTTCAAGAACAAAGCCACACGGTCAGCTCAGATCAAGGAACAAAACTCAAGGGGAAGAAAGCCTCATATCAGTATAGTTTGAGAACAAAGCTCAAGGGGAAGAAAGCCTCATGTCAGCATAGTTTGAGAACAAAGCTCAAGGGGAAGAAAGCCTCATGTCAGTATAGTTTGAGAACAAAGCTCAGGGGA
The DNA here is from genome assembly GCA_019454045.1 of Zanthoxylum bungeanum. NCBI lineage: Eukaryota > Viridiplantae > Streptophyta > Magnoliopsida > Sapindales > Rutaceae > Zanthoxylum > Zanthoxylum bungeanum. Next base: position 95,978 of record SKCR01045073.1, read on the forward strand.
AGAAAGCCTCATATCAGTATAGTTTGAGAACAAAGCTCAAGGGGAAGAAGGCCTCATGTCAGTTCAGTTCGGGAATAAAGCTCGGGAGGAATAAAGCCTCATCTCAACAGTCCGGGAATAAAGCTCAGGAGGAATAAAGCCTCATCTCAACACAGTTCGGGAACAAAGCTCGGAGGAATAAAGCCTCATCTCAACAGTTCGGGAATAAAGCTCGGGAGAATAAAGCCTCATCTCAACACAGTTCGGGAACAAAGCTCGGAGGAATAAAGCCTCATCTCAACAGTTCGGGAATAAAGCTCGGGAGGAATAAAGCCTCATCTCAACACAGTTCGAGAATGAACAACCGGGAACGGCAATCCGAGGATAGAGCAGAGTTCAAGAATGAACAAGCCGGGAATGGCACTCCAGGAATGGAAGTACAGTTCAGGAATGAACAGGCCGAGAGTGGCACTCCAAGAATGGAGCACGGTTCGGGAATGAACCAGGGGTCGCAGCACCTCACCATCCAACTCAACCCGAGGCGGCAGCCGAGCCAGGTAAGTGAAAATGCATTGCATACCTTTGTGTTTGTTTCTGTTTTGTGCTCGCAGGTTCAAAGAAAGGAGAAAGCGGCAAGAATGAGCCAAGCAACGCCAAAGCAATTTCAGTTTTCGGGATGAGTCCCAAGGGGCGAGGCCCATATCAGCTTAGGGGCGAGGCCCATATCATGTCATCTCCAGGTATGGAGACACATCATCAGTTCGAGGGCGAGGTCCCTATGGTCAGCGGTGTTGGGTCGAGGTGCCCAGGGTCGAGGTGCCCCCATTGTCCATTGTAGTTCCGGGTCGAGGTGCCCAGGGTCGAGGTTGCCCACTACATCATCAGTTCTAGGGCGAGGTCCCTATGGTCAGCGGTGTTGGGTCGAGGTGCCCAGGGTCGAGGTGCCCACTACATCATCAGTTCTAGGGCGAGGTACCTATAGTCAGCGGTGTTGGGTCGAGGTGCCCAGGGTCGAGGTGCCCCCGTTGTCCATTGTAGTTCCGGGTCGAGGTGCCCAGGGTCGAGTTGCCCACTACATCATCAGTTCTAGGGCGAGATCCCTATAGTCAGCGGTGTTGGGTCGAGGTGCCCAGGGTCGAGATGCCCCCGTTGTCAGTTACAATTATTGGGACGCGTCCCAGGATCGAGGTCCGCTGCAGTACTCAACTCAACACATGGTAAGTCAAGTGGCAGCTGGCGAGCCAGGTAAGTGAAAATGCATTGCATAACTTTGATAGGATTGTCACTGTTGCACATTACACAAGTCCCATCAAAGTGGGGGCGACTGTAGGCACTGCATTTTTACGCATAAGTCCCTATGATGAGTCTCATTTTGGAGACACTACCTTTTAAGTCACGGAGGTCACGGAAAACGGACATCGGAAGGGGAATTCAGAATAAACAAGGTTCACTGTTTTCGTTGGTGCTACGTTCGTGTATACATTCGAACCTCATGCAGATTGCAGACGTTCGTGCCGCGTGCGAGGAGGCGTTCGAACGGAGCCGGTAATTCTGGTTTTGCTGCTAGCCTCACACCTCAGCCCATTTAGCCCCCCAAAGCCCATAAAACACATCCTAAATTAAATAAATAAATATTAAACATTAAATAAAATATTTAAATCATTTACCAATTAAATAAAACATAAAATAAAATCATGCCTAAAATAAATAAATCAAATGTATTATATACTAAAACTAAAAATAAGATTTGCCTAATTAAAATCAATCCTAACCAATTAAAACCAATCAAATATTGACTTCCTAATTCAAAAGATATACACCATTTAAATTAGTTGACTTCCTAAAATAAAATATTTTGTCCCCCCCCTCAATCCTTTGATTTCCTTGTTTAAAACTAAATCATATCCTAATTAAATGCCCAAAATCCCTTCCTTGTCAACCCTAACCCTTCTCTATATAAACAACCCCTAACCAAAGCCATCCTCTCCTTGAGACATATAATTCACACCCAAACTCTCTCGAAATCTCTCTAGACTCTCTCTACACACCCAAGACTAAACAAAGAGAAAACACTTCACACATACACAAGAAAGAAAACAAAGTCACCACCCTCCATAGTCGAATCCAAAGCACCTACAACCACCCTCCATAGCCGAATCTAAAGCACCAAACTCACCCTTAGCCGAATCCTAAAACACGCCTAAACAACCTCCTAGATTACCTTAAAACAGTAGCCCAAATCCTTAAAAAACAGTAACATAAAAACTGCATAGATAATCTTAAAAATAATCACATATAATTGCACTAAGAACCCACACAAACTTGGAATAGTTTATTGAAAACGTTAAAACAGGTGGCCCGTGCAGTGAGCAGCAAGACAGAAGCCGAATAGGAGCAGAACGGAGTTCGAACCGTAAGCAAAACAGCGAAGCAGTGAGCTAGGACGTTGAACCAGTGGACCAGAAAGTTGCGGAGCTTTACCCCCTTTCGATTTCCGTGGAACGCGAGTCCGAGAGACGGCTTAAAAGGTTAGACCTGAGGGTATCTTTCACACTTATTCTCATTTTATTTTCTGGTCATTTATTTTGATTTATTTTTTGTATTTGTGGTATCCGTTGTGTGTATGATGTATGTTGTGGGTATTGGATGAATGAGAGATGTGTCAACTCTCGCGCGGTATATCGGATGGAAACCCGGACATAAATTTCATAGCCGATTCCGAATGGACGGTAATATGATCTGTACTCAGGCCACCACTCCACGTACCGCTTGGGTAAACGGCACCATCTTTCTTTTGTTGTGTTGCTTTTGTTTATTTAGTTTTCTTTACTTGAATCCAATATGTTGTTTAGTTATGCATGATTCAACCAAGCGCATGGCTTAGTGAGTTAGTTCAAAGGTCCTCCATTTGGGAGACAAAGAGCCGAAAAGGCCACCTTTGTGACACTACTTCGCCGCGCCGGTTGATGTGTGTTCGGTTGGATGCGAGATACGTTCAATCGGCATACTTAGTTTGATGTTATTGAGTTTATCTTTTATGTATGGTTCAATCAAGCTCATGGGCTTAGTAAGTGGAATGAAAGATCCCTTATGGGGAGGGGTTAAAACCCGTTACCACGATGCTTTGCCGCGCCGGTTGATGTGTGTTCAGATTGGATGTCAGATGTGTTCAATCGGGCATACTTGGTTGATATGATTGGTTATATTCTTGTATGTGTGATGTGACGCGCATGGGCTTAGTATGTTGGTCTAAAGGTCCTCTCTTTGAGAGATCAAGAGCCCCAAAAGGTCACCTTTATGGCAGTACTTCGCGCGCGCCCTTTTATTTTGTGTTTATGTATTGCGTCCCATTTCATGCATCAGGTCTGTTCCCGTTCGAACGCGTTTACGAACGCAGCTCGAACGCGCATTGTTTTTGCCTTATCATGTGTCAGGTCTCATTTCCGTTCGAACGCGTTAACAAACGCCATACGAACGTGAGCATTCTGCCTCATATCCGTTCGAACGCGTTAACAAACACCATACGAACGTGAGCATTCTGTCTCATTTCCGTTCGAACGCGTTTACGAACGCTACTCGAACGTGAGCATTCTGTTTCATTTCGTTCGAACGCGTTTACGAACGCTACTCAAACGTGAACATTCTGTTTCATTTCCGTTCGAACGCGTTTACGAACGCTACACGAACGCGAACACACTGAACTGAGTCTTTTTCATTAGATTTCATGCATAGTTTTCCTAGTAGCTATCTCCACATGTATAAATGCAAATATGTTGATGTATTAAAATTCATATGCTTGTGTCATGATAACATTTGTGTATTATTTCTTGCGGTATATCGGATGGAAACCCAGACATAAATTCCGTAGCCGATTCCGAATGGACGGTAGTGCGGTCTGTACTTGGGCTACAATTCCACGTACCACTTGGAAAAGTGCCCATATGTGTGCTTGTATGGTTAACACGTGTGCTTGTATGGTTAATATGTGTGCTTGTGTTTTCCTGAATGCGATATGCAAGTAAAGTTGCATGTTAGTTGCTATCTTGATATATGTTAAGCATGCAAATTTAAATGTAAGATATATGCGAAATGCGTACATAAGTTTTATTTTACACATGAGAATTTAGAAGCATGATACTCTTGGAAATAAGTGTTACTTAAGCTTGATTAAATTATTACATAAATCCTTTCATTACAAGTGACATGAGTAAGGGACCATTCCGAACCCAACGGTTTGAGGTCTTCCCTTGCGAGGGGTGAGTGCGGCCTTAAATCTTATTTTCCCGGTTCACACCGGGTGGCGACTCCATGTTATTATGTACTTCCCAAACTAGGCCGCGAGCCTAGGAACGGCGTCGCCCAGGTCCCGTGTCCTACATTTACATTACTGAAAATATTTCTTAATGTTTATCTTTACGTCAATGACACTACTAGTCATATTAAAATATGTAACAATTGTTTACATAGAATTAGTAACTATCCAATAGTCACGAGTTCTGATATAAAATATCAAAATAATCATCAGCCATAACTGCACAGCTTTGACACGATACAACTACAGCATCAGAAAATCATTTGCTTCCATACTTACAAGGCGGACCAAGAAACCAATAATCATAATACTAGTTACTATAAAGTAAAATCTAGTGGGGATTTACCTAAAGTGAGTTTTAGACTATATCAAATGCAGATATTTAATCTAGATCAATTCTCTCAATAATTTAATTCAACCCCCGGAAACCATAACTTAACTTAACAATTAAATCTATGTTACGCTTCCTGTTAGCACAGAATCGAAAAATCAAGAAACATCTAAAGTAAAAGAAAGTAAGAACATAAAAATTAGATTATATATCATATATCAAGCATGAAAAATATGATGGATATAGGATCATACTTGCTTTGATACCATTTTATAAGGGTTATTCGTTGTGGAAACGCGGTTCAGAGGAAATCATAATTTTAAAATTTTTCAACTTATTGAATAAATTAACTGATATCATATGTCTATAACTTATTCATATTTCACATAAACATATTATTCGATATCAAATAATGATGAAATTAATTATGAAAACACCGCGAAACTCTTACGAAAATAATTTTCCACAAAATAGAATGAAATGCGTTTTCGGATGAACGGACCAACCGAAATGGACAGCCCAAGTTAGTCTCAATAGTATTCGATCAGTCAATGGGCTACCCAAATATTGACAAATTCATTGTTTGGACAGTCTTTACCCGGTTAGCTCGAATTTCACCCAATAATACCATTTTTCACTATTTTCGCTTATTTTCACTCCGAAATAATTTTCGAAAATTATCCTAACTACCAATATACATCCAAAAAATCCAAATGACATATTTTTCATCATAAAAATTTCTAGAATTTTCAGGTCTAAGACATTGAGCAAAAATTATCATTTTTCATGCTTTAAATTCAATTTTCTCAAGACTAATCAAATTTATCTAACACCAAATTAAAGTCACCACTAATGAAGAATGATGAATATTAAAAAGTGCATATTTATTATACGATAAGTCAATCATTTTACACTTATAGTTTCACTAATCCCCTTAAATTGACACATTTGTGAAATAATATTTTAAGTTATGCTTTGAGTGTTTTTATTGTGTTATTTTATGTTATTTGATAGGTAAAATACTGCTCGAAAGCTCGACAGGACAAACAAGACTTGAAAAAGGGCAAAACAAAAATTCAGCTTCCGCATCGCGACACGGAAATGACGGCGTGTCGCGACGAGCCTAATAAAACAGAGACACCGCCAAACGCGCTATTCTCTCAACACGTGTCCCCATCGTGGCACTCGCGTCGCGCTGCGTGAAGCCTTGGCGTCGCGACGTGCAGACCAAAATCTGCCTATAAATAGAAGCCTCCACCAGAAGAAATTTTCATACTTTCTTTCCTGACTCCTCTATAGATCTTGGAGAGAGAGTGTCTTGTGTGTTTATTTACTTAAAGCTTTTTGTAATGTTTTTTTTTTTCAGTAATAAAATTACGAGTATGTTTAATTACAAAATGAATAGCTAATTTCTTTTCTGCTGAGGTAAGGGTGAAACTTTTATAATGAAAACTTAGATTAAACTCGCTTATATTATAATAAATAAATTTAAATCTAATGATTAAAACTTGATTTATATCTAGATTAATTATTGACAATCTTTCTACCGCCTTTATGGCTGATTTTATCCTATTACCGCCTATATGGCTAGTTTTATCTTTCTACCGCCTTTATGGCTGGTTTTATCTTTCTACCGCCTTTATGGATGGTTTTATCTTGCTACCACCTATATGGATGGTTTTATACATTTTTGGCATAATTAAGTACCTTGGTAAGACTTGTTATAGACAAACGGTATCACCGCCTTTATGGCTGATTTTATATTTTTGGCATACTTAGTACCTTGGCAGGACTTGTTATTGACAAAAAATGACTACCACCTTTATGGCTGGTTCTATATATTGGCATAATTAATACCTGAAATAAATTAATTAGGTAACAATGGTAATTTATATATTATAATTAAGCGAGATTTCTAAGTTCAAAAGATTAAAAGTGGATCCCCTAACTCCTTCATTTCATTTTATTATTGCATTTTAAATCTAAAAGTCTCCAACTACTCAACAAATCAAACTTTTCTTTTTCGCACTGCTCATCATTCTATTTTGCTAAATCTCTTCCCTGTGGATCGATCCGGACTTACCGGGTTATTTTATTACTTCGACACTCTTATACTTGGGAGTAAAAGACCATTTTTTGAGTGTGTCAAAGAACTCCAAAATAATTCTAGGCATAACAAGAGTGGTCATTACACTCTAGAATGGAAACCAAGTGGTCCAACTATAAATTGAACATAAATTATACTAATTTAGTTCAAAATATATCTACACATGCTCTATATTATCTTTGAGATATTAAAAATGAGTTTCTTATTCATGGAGATTATAGTCTGCAATCATGAGGGTAGAATTAGATTTAAGTCTGATAGTGACGATAAATTATCTACGTCATATGGAGTTAGAAAAGATACAGTAGGAGTGTAATGACTCATGATTTATTCCAATTGCAAGTGGAATTAATTGTAACTTATGAAGTACTGACTTGTGAAGTTGCAACATAGTGCGCAGTTACAACATAGGTTGTAATTGACATTGAGAAGCGTCACTATAAGTTATATATTCTCAAATAAAATTTCTGGTCAAGATTTACTAACATGGGTTGGTTAGTAAAATATGTTGCGACCATTACATGTCGTATATCGAGATTTGATCTGATGGTTTATCTTAGTGAAACTTGAGTCTTCGGAGACTCGTATAGACACTTATGTTTTTATTTGATTAACACTAAATGACTCACCAAAGATTTCATAATAGGTGGTATACCAACGTCAATAGAAGTCTTCTTGAGTTCAGTAGCATAATGGTCTTTAGACTTGAGATACCACGATAGATATATGAGGTATCCTTCACACTTTAATGACAGTCACGTCACCGACCTATTTAGGTCAGACCTCTGCCTTTTCGTTGGGTGTTGACTGATGCTCATGATATCTGGTGTGTATCAGATATGATCTATCAGTCCTGTGTACAGGGTAAAAGTATCATGCACGTGTTTACGATCTAGTATTTTAAATCCATAGATGTGGTACACGATGGAAGCGAGTTCCGAATGTTATTTATAGATCGTAAATTTATAAGTCGACTATATTATACCTTAGGGATTTGACATTCCCATCTATATCCCCGGTATAATATGGATAGCCTGTGACAGAAAGATTATACGTATGCGATGATCTCAACTTATATAGTTTCTCGAGATTATTTGTGGTCGTCATAATTTATGAGTGGGTGATTATGGACACAGAATTGGATTCCATGACGGATAAACTTGAACTTAGAGAGTCCCACAATATGAAGTATACTTGTTGAGTATTTGGACAATGTGTTATGAATAATACCGATTATTCATAATATTTTATTGGATTAAATTAATTAATTAGAATCGTTTAATCGATAAACGAATTTACACATGTCGAGGTATTTTTTGGTCGTTCTATTATGTATTTATATTTGATACATAATTGGATTAGATACACATTAATTAATAAATTACTTGGTGATGCATGTAAAGTAAATAACTATTATTTTTATTAATGTAATATTGATTTTTTGCTATTTGGTTCACATCTGTAAGACATGGATTTTATTTAATATATATTATTGTAATAGATGGTTAAATGAGATATCATGTGAAATGTTAACTACCAAGTCTTTTTAATGTGATTAATTTTGAATTATTCTTTGACCGAATTAGCACCCCACTCTCAGCTATTGCTTTTTTTACAAAAATTATTTGACCATTTATTTTTATTAAAAAAACAATTCTCTCTCTTTCTTAAGTGGTAGTTCATGCCACTTATAGATATATATAAAAAAAAAAAAAATTTGTTGGTTGAAGTGGTTGATGGTCGAAAAACTCCATTTTAGAGAGCTTCAAAAATTATACTTTGAGAGACAAAAGGAAAGGCATGAATTAAGAATAAAGCTTATGGAATTCTGAAAATTCATGAGGTAATCTTTAATATTCTTTAGTTTTGAAAAATTATTTTTTGTTTTTGAGCTACTATAATTGTTTTAGGGTTTTCTTTTGGTTTCTTAAATTTGAGACTTTTTAATTTGGATGATGGTTTGAGTGTTTAGAAGCATGTGTAGACTTATATTGAACTAAATTAGTATAGTTTTTGTTCAATTTGTTGTTAGACAACTAGGGTGTCATTCTAGAGTGGAATGATCACTCTTGTTATGCCTAGAATTGTTCTAGAATTGTTCTAGAATTGTTCATTATTAGTGACTTTGATTTGGTATAAGATTAATTTGATTAGTCTTGAGAAAAAAGTTAGGATAATTTCCGGAAATTTTTCGGAGTAAAAATATGCGAAAACAATAAAAAAAAGGGCATTATTAGGTGAAATTTTGACTAACCGGGTAAAGGTTGTCCAACAGTGAATTCGTCATTGTTTGGGAAGTCCATAGACTGATCGAATACTATCAGGGCTGACATGGGCGGTTCATTGTGATTTCGGTTGGTTCGTTCACCCGAAAACGTGTTTTATGTTATTTTGCGAAAAATCATTTTTTGTGAAAGTTTTGTAATGTTTTCATTATGAATTAAGTCAGTTATTTTATATCGAATAATATATTTAGGTGAAATATGAATAAATTATAGATATATGATATCAGATAATTTATTCAATAAATTTAAAAATTTTAAATTTATGTTTTCACACGAACCGCGTTTCCGTAGTTAATAACCCCAACTTTATCTGGGGATCGAAGTTGAATAGATGGTGACATTGATGGAAAATGTCACATCTCTTAACTCCTACTTCTAGTAATGCAGACACAAGTAGAAGAGCAGTTCTATTACTTGCATCATACTCATCTACATCAAGAGCAGTGTAACAATTCCCTTTTATTGCATTTACATTTATGCCAAACTTCAGTAAGTAGATGACCATCTATCTCAGGCCAAAAGATGTAGTATGAGCCAAAAAGAGAAAAAAAAGTGTATTAATTTCTGCTATAGGGATGGCCAGAATGCCAAAACCTTCAATGAAATACGGTAAGCACTAACAAGTAAGCTTTCCAGCAGATGCGAGATGCAAGACAGTATTGCCATCAAATCATAATCTGACATGTGACAAGTTTTGCAATGCTCAAAAGTCTCCATCAAGTGCTTAACGGGTTCAAATTGATTATTCTTGACTCCGAGCTGGAGAACTGTCTTTCCGTGTAATGTTCTTTTCTCAGTGGACTGAAGGTTCACTAATAGTGTCAGGGTCCAGCAGCTCTCTGGTTATCTTTAGATGACCGTTGCTGCAAGATAGGTGCAATGGTGTGTGGCCATTGGGGTCTTTTTTCCTTGAATTCTTGGCATACCACTGGAAGTTGAAGTTGCAGCTAGCAACCATTGATTGGCATGATGAGAGTACAAATTAATAATATTGAGACAGTGCATTCTTTTTCCACAAATTGCAGGCACCGGAAAATTTCTGATGTAATTGTGCAGACCAGGCATTAGGGTCTTCTGAGGTAATCAAATTTGAGGCTTGGTATATTGAGTCACACCGTTCAAATTGAAATTCAAAACCACAACATGTGTATATATTGTGCAGAAATTTCCTGCTACTTGCATTAATTAACACATATACAAGAATAACGCATTAAAACTTATGGTCTTTAGTGATCAACTACAGAAATGAAAAGTACATTAGAGTATCTATGATACAAAATTACATGATAATAAAAAGCGTGTGTAATATATCTATGAAAAGTGTGTGTGGTATTTAGTCATCAAGGACGTGAAAAGTACATTAGATTACCCATGATACAAAATTTTCTATAAGCTCCATAAATCTATGCATCTAATAGAGATGGTAACCTCCTTGATCAGAGCTATCAATATCCGAATTACTAGATTCATGACTTGCTTTCTTCATCATCCTCAATTCTTCAACCCTGCTAATGCTACTATTAGGGCTTCCATTTTTCTCTTTCATTTTCCTCCATTCCCATTTTCTAAGCCAATGCCTTCCTAACAATGCCCCCAAGCCACTAAATATGGCCAATGTGCACCCTCCCCCTACAGACACCACTGCCGCCAATATCCAAATCATCCCTCTCCCACGTGGCAAAATTGTCCATATGGCAGCTATGTAAGCCGCTGACATAAATGACGTGGACATCCACATTACTTTATGTGTCACCACCAATAATTTCATCATTGATTTTCTCCGGAAAGGGATAATGCTGACTAGGAAAATGACTATGCCAAGTGACAGGAACAATGCCACAATGTTGCATATCATAAAGACTTTAAAAGATGTTTTTTTACCCACAAGGCTTTTTCCAGTTACTTGGTTAAAACCCCCAGGAGGGTTTATGCCAGCAGCAAATGTGACCGTAGCAATTAAGACTGCAACAACTATAATTGTTTTACGTGCATTTCGTAAACCCTCAGTTTGAAGCTCAATCTGCTTCTCTCGGCGGCGACGGTTTCGGCGGCGGTGATTTCGAGATGGAGATTCATGTGCCTTTTTGGGTAGTGAAGATGGTGTGCTTGGGCTAGTTTCATTATCTATGGGTTGAATATCGAGTGATATTGGTGGCAACTGATCACATCTTCTAGCCCCTGCTTCTTCTAATGCAGGTACAATTTGAAGAGCACCTGAATTGCTTGCATCAGACTCCACTACATCAAGAGCAGTGTAGCCCTTTCTGTTTATTGCATTTACATCTATGCCAAGCTTCAGTAAGTAGATGACCATCTATCTCAAGCCAAAAGACAGAGAAGGAGCAAAAAGAAAAAGAAACAATTTAATTTCAGCTATATAAAAGTTAGAAGAATACCAAAATTCAAAATGAAATATTGTTAAAATAATTAGAGAATGATACTACTGTAATTACAATTAATTACCTTATAATTAGTTTCAACTAACTCATACTTCTCTAAATTCCAAAAAAACTAGCAAATAACTTACAGTAGTAAGCTTCCCGGCAGTGGCAAGATGCAATATCGTGTTGCCATCATTATCTGGCATGCTAACAAGTTTTGTGATGTTCAAAGTCTCCATCAAGTACTTAACAGCTTCATACTGATTATTTTTCACTGCAAGATGCAGGACAGTCTCTCCATGTAAGGTTCTGATCTCAGCTGACTGGAGATTCAATGAGAGTATCTCATCAATGATGTTGATTCGGCCTTTGATGGCAGCCCAGTGGAGTGGTGTTCGACCTTCATTGTCTAGCAAAGAAGAGAGATCAGGGTCAAGCTTTAGCAGCTCTCTGGTTATTTCTAGATGACCTTTGCTGCAAGACAGGTGCAAGGGCGTGTAACCATCAAGGTCCTTTTTCCATGCGAATTCCCTACGTGCCTCTAGAAGTTCCTTCACAATATCTGCAGACATGTATCCAACAACTATGTAATGGCCACTAGAATCAAGAAAGTTTAGTATATAACCTCTGTAATAATATAATTTTCTACTAAAGTGCCGTGAAAATTGTTGAACAGATTTTGTAATGAGTATTGAATCAATAATCAATAGATAAATGAGACCCAATAAAATTCATTTTAGATAAATACGGACAGTTGATTGAGTGCTCTCATTACTATATAAATAAATTATCATTCAATTACATTCCACTACATATACATCTTGCATTTGTGATGATTTTGATTTACAATTAGATAGCAGTGTG